>ML828260.1:84451-109634 GCA_009831015.1 Picea engelmannii
TTTACACTCTTTTTTCACTTAGATTGTGAATAATCTTATCAAGTTTCTTCAAGTTTTTTATTTGCATGACATGCCTTAACCAATACACATCATTAATTTAAACCTACATATAATCTAAATATATTAAATTTTAATAAAACTTAAAGAACTTGCCTTGTTCTCTTGTTGGGATGAGTTACCATCATGCTCATCGCAATAAGTTGTTTTTCTTGAACTTCTATCGACCATTTATATAATTTTTTTTAGGAATCATCATATATAAAATTTACGATTTCTTTTTACAAAATAAGGTTTCAGTGTGTATAATAAAACAATATGCGCTGGTGCGTTAATAATATGTATCTGCACCAGTATATGATAACAAGGCTCTTACAAAATCAAAACAAATTCGTTAACAAATTGTTATATTCAAGCAGTGCTCTATAAATTAATAGAAGCATTGACACCCAATTATTGTTTATTATGTACCACCAAACTCGTGAACAAATTTAAAACATTACACTTTCGATATTGAAAATAATGTTATTTTTATTTTAAACTCAATGGTGTTGTTGACAGGAACATGTGCACTGGTGTGATATTCATGTACAATGCATAATGCAAACCTCATAAGTTTTTTTTAGAAGGAAACTGACAACGACCGGGTTTGGGATCCAATGCAATGAGTGGTCCCATTGCAACAGATACCGAACACCCCATATATAAGTAAAGAAACCATGTAAAAATATTTTTCTTAAAAAAAAATCTCATTGTGAAATATAGAGAGGAAAAGAAAGAGAAACGACAAGGAAGTTAGGGCTTCCAATACCAAAGGTAAGAATGAAACCCTTTTATTTTTTTGAGAATGCACTAAAAATTGCTTGAATCAAATAGGGGAAAGATTGAGATGATCAATAAATGAAATCACATACCTAAAAAATATGCTCAACAGATTTCTGTGTGACCTACGATGATCCCTTTCAAATTTGTCTCTTCAAAAAATTATATACACTCTAAAGTCTTTGATGGTAAATCTCTCTTGCACAAATCTCCCCTCTAAATTTTGGTTAAATAATGAAATAATGAATAGGGTTTTCACTTATAAACATATACATTTAAAAAATTGAAATTCTCGCTCATTTTTTTGTTGTATATTTTGGTGCATTGATGATAGACATGCGCGTTGTTTTTTTTTTAACTTACTTTTTTGGTGCAATATACAATTTATAGCGTACCAGTGTGATTTTTATGTAAGAATGCACCAACAAACAATTTAATTCACAAAATATAAATGAAAACATCAATATTTAAATTTTTCTCAGAGGTTTTAATTTGCGGAGGAAAAAATGGAGGTCACTCGTTGGCGCCTCTCATAATTTTGCACACTAGTGCATTTTATATATAAAGATGCACCAAGGCGTCATAATATAATTAGGAAAACAATTAACTTCTAAAAGTCATTCAAATTTATTTTTGAAGTTAGATTATTCTATGCTTCCCAAAATTTATTTTAAGAATTTATTCACATATTGATGATGATTTTGGCTCAAATGCATAATTTGTTTTGTATAATGCCAAGGGAGGAAGATAATCAGGGTGATGGCAACGAAGAGTGATATGTAAATGTTTTGTTTTGAAATTTATATTGTGGATGTGTCATTTTATTACGGGTAATTATAATTGACCAATTATTATTTTTCTTCATTTTATAATGTTGGATATGAAAAGTTAACCACCATTTACAACCATCATATTGAAAATACATGAAATAGTACAAGCATAAAATGTAGTTTTGATATATTTTTGTTGTCATATTTATTGCTTATTATGGCAAATTTATGTTGTATTGTATTAACATATGTTAATGTTAGATTTTGAATTACTAAGCATCAATTGAGATATCATAAATTTGACGACGTGTTCATATAATAAAGTAGTAAAGATGTATTTTAAATTATATTTTATTTTTAAAAAATTATGATATAAAAAATTCAAACCTTAAATCCCCTGGGGTGTAGGGAAGTCCGTGATGGAGTGTATTGTTAAGGTGCTCCCTTATGTGGAGTCACCGATTCGAAACCCTGACTTACCTTATGTGTCGCATATGGGGCATCGTGGGCACACCTGGAGGTTATAGTGGTACTAGTTGGATAACATGACAACATGTCACACGAGTACATGCCCGACTAGTTGCTAATTCTGCTAGTCACAAAAACAAATTCAAACCTTAAATCCCTTGGGGTGTAGAATAATCGGTGATGGAGTGTACTATTAAGGCACTCTGTTATGTGAATTCATCAGTTCGAAACCCTCAAATTACCTTGTGTTCCATGTGAGGTGTCGTGTTGGCATGCCCAGTGGTGATAGAGGTAGTAGTCAAATAAAATGATCATGTGTTACGCGAGTACATTCCCGACTAGTTGTTGATTCCGCCAGTCACAAAAAAAAAATCAAACCTTAAATTTTTTATTGTTTGAAAATTCAAAATTAATATATATATATATATATATATATATATATACTTACTTTGATGAAAATTCTAAGGGAAATTCCAACAAAATAACTTCTTGCAACATCTATGAGTTGTAGAATCACACTTTCGTTGTTGGCATTACCAACATGGATGGCATTCCCAACCTTAACTAGTGAAACTATGATGGCCTTCACTTATTCCACTCCATCCTTTAGTTTTCTAAACATATAAACTTATACTAATCATTATTTTTACATTCTCCTTGAAATAAGTCTCAATATATGAAGGAAATGGAAATTCTAAAAGAGTCTTTAAAAGAGCCTAGTCACAATTAAGGAATTTTTTATAATGAATTAGGTTTTCATTGTTAACAATTTTGGCTGACAGTTCAGTCGACTAGGTGACGAATGGATGGTCGATAGATTATCTGATTGGATGGTCGATAGATTATCCGATTGGATGGTCAATTTGTTGTCGACTGGTATTCAACTGGTGGTCGAAACCAATGACAAAATCTCAAGAATCATGGGATCGTAGACAATCATCTCCATGGATGTGTAACCATTTTAGATGCCACGAATTGGAGTTTTACATGAAGAAGATGCCTATAAATAGTGCATTATGTGATATTGTCTGAGAGTTTTAAATATATTTGTGAGAGTATTGTGATAGTCATGAAGTATGAATCCAAATTGGTTATAGTGTTTTTCTTGTGTTAAAGCAAGGGAGTAGGATGATGAATTGTGTCTTAGGAGTGGACCAAAGTTATTCATTTAACTCTTTATTCAATGAATGAATAAGAAAATTGAAGAGAGAGAATCACTCAAAGATTATCAATTTTTCCCAATTAAGGGTTTCTAGGGTAAATCTCTGTGTACTATATGTGATTTCCATTGTTTACTTGATGTCTTAATTATGTCTTCTCTCTCCTGTTTGGTTTACATTCCTCTACATATGGTATCTGAGAAAGGTTGAGCAGAGCTAAATAAGAGAAGATCTTGGCTTCAAGGGGATGACTTTGTTGCTAAGGGTTCGAATCGTTCTATATCTGTGATAAACTTAGGTCTAGTGGGAGATGTAAGGCAATGATTTGTGCTTGAAAGAATGGAAAACAATTCTAGGATTGAGATTGAGAAGTTTAATGGATGAAATTTTGATTTGTGAAAGATTAAAATTGAACATATCCTTGTATATCGAGAACAGTGAGTCCTTGTGGATCCAAAAATAATTATGATGGGCATGTCGAAGGAATATTGGGAGAAAATTGATAGGAAGGCAAGAAACACAAATTGAATTTGTCTTTTAGATTCGATATTTCTAAATGTCTCTGATGAAGGCATTGCAAAGGAGCCGTGGGATAAGTTGGGGAACTTGTACCAATCGAAATGCTTGGTAACAAGTTGTTTCTTTGGAAGAATTTGTATCTTATGAGGAGGAGTGAGGGTAGCTCAATAATAGAGAACCTGAATGCATTCAATATTGTAATAAGTCAACTATTGTCCGTGGATATTAAAATCAATGAGGAGGAGAAATGTATCAGTATATTGTGTTCTTTGATAGATCCATGGGAAAGCCTTATGGTTATTGTTAGTAATTCAACCACATTAACAGTTGAATATGTGGTTGCATATTTTCTATGAGAGGAAATGTTGTGGAATAACATCAAAGGATCGACCAATGATGCCTTGGTGGTGAGAGGTCAACCGATCGACAAAGGAAAAGTCAAATTCTCCAATATAAATCCTAAGTATAAGGGTAGATCTAAATCCCTGATTCAGTCGATGAGAAGATGTTGGAAGTGTGATAAATCTAGGCATTACAAAAGGGACTGCAAGTTGAAACCAACTCAGTAAAATCAAGGATATAACAAAAATAAATTGATTGAAAGAAATAATTCTCCATAGGAAGGAGGAGATGTGTGTTTGATGTCGACCAGTAAACATTCAGATCATGATGTTTGGTGTATCAAATTAGGTGCATATTTTCATATGACACCTCATAGGGAATGGTTCCATGAATACAAGAAGTATGAAAGGGGAGATGTGTTCTTGGGAGACGATTCAACAACCAAGATTGTGTGACAAGGTATAGTCTGACTAATGATAAAGGATGGGCGGAGTAGAAATCTTCTAGGTGTGCTACATATTCTAGGTTTGGAAAGAAATATTATATGTGTTAGTGCAATGGGTGAAGAAAGTGTGCACACTATATTTGAGAAGGATTCATGCAAGATGGTTAGGGAAGCACTGGTCCTGATGAGAGGAGCTTGGACTAGAACCTTATACAAGTTATTGGGGAGTGTCAAATTGACTAGATGAAATAGTACAATTGTTCCTAATGTTGACTGAACTGCGAGCGACTCGACTGTTCCTCATCTACTAGACACGACAATGTTATGGAACTGGACAATGGAACACATTGGGGAAAAGGGACTATGAGCTATGCACATCAAAGGTATGGTTGAAGGTTTTTGAAATTGTTCTTTGGAATTTTATGTCTGTAAACATTTCATTTATGGAAAATAGAATCGTGTGAGATTCCCATCTAGAGCTACAAGGGAGAAATGGATTCTGGAATTCATACATAGTGATGTTTTTGGGTCTGTATCGGTTCCATCACTAGAAGGATATATGTATTATGTCTACATCATAGATGATTTTTTTGGAATACTGAGAGGGGGGGGGTGAATCAGTATGAGTACTTATTACCACTTTCAATCACAATATGTATAAACTTCAACTTTATCAACAATATTCAATAGTTCATCACTTATGCATTCAGTATATAATTACATCATAAGTAGTATCATTCATCAATGCATAATAAACAACCACATAAACCACATCAGATACACTAGAATTTATGTAGAAACCCAAATGGGAGAAAACCATGGAATGATTTCTTATATATATCAAAAATACATTAATAGGAAGCACCAACTTCCAAATTCTCCAACACCAACTGGAAGGAGGCACGAACCCCCTAATTTGTAGGCTCCAACCTAAAGGAAGCTACAACTCCCTTAATTCCCAAGATACAATTGGAAGGAGGCTACGACCACCTGATTTATAGGATCCAACCTGAAGGAAGGTCCAACTCCTTGTGTTCTCTGGATCAAACCAGAAGGAGTCTACGACCCCCTAATTTACAGGATTCAACCTGAAGGAAGCTCCAAATCCTTGAGTTCTCCGACACCGACCAAAAGGAGGATACAACCCCCTTTCCTTGCCCTATCCTTTCGCCATGAATATAATTTTAGACTCACTGTCACTACCATTCATCAACCTGTAACTACAACTATCATCAACCAACCTGTCATTGTCACTGTCACATCAACCAATCACTATTACTCTGTCAGATCAACATGTACATGATGATAAACCAATAATACAACCTGTCATTGTCATTGTTTCCATCACTGATATACCATAATCAACCAACTATAACTATGTCCACTCACATGGATACCAAAACCATCACCAAACCATGTACATACACCATGTATACAAACCATGTACCATAAATTGTACCATACCATGTACATCATCCATGTATATCAACCATGTACCAGAACTTGTACCATACCATGTGAATCAACCATGTACCATATCATGTACATCAACCATGTATCAAAACTATACCATCTCATGCATCAACCATATACCATATCACTCATGATATGTCTCAATCATGCCATACACCATGTACCATAAGATATCATCAATGAAGTGCCTCAAGTGTAACCAAGATAGCCAAGACACCAATATAGCCAAGATATGTTTCTAGTCAATGTACCATAACATCACTATGGTGTACCTCAAAATATACCAACATCACCAAGACATGCCTCATGCATGTACCACAACATCCAATGCATGTACCTCGGACATGTACCATAACCTCATCAAGAAGTACCTCAAACAATATGCATCAATATCACCAAGAAATGAACCTCATACATGTACCACGAATATGCCTCACACCATGCACCAAATATGCGCCTCAAGCATATATCAATGTCTCAACAAGATACCAAAGGTATGGCCATCACATCACCAACATGTAACCAAGATGTACCTCAAACCATGTTCCTCAAGTATGTGCCAACATCCATAAACCATGTACCAAGAGATACCATCAAACATGTTCCATATCACTTATGATATTTCTCAAGCATATACCATACAAAAAACCATATTCCAAGTATTCAAGATGTGCCTCAAGGCATATACCAAAACTCACATCGATATGCCTCAAGCATGTGCCAATCTTCCAAGATGAAAGCCTTAAAACACATAGAATAACATACCTTTAGACTTGTAGCTGACTTGATACATGATATTTCAGGCCCATAGCTCCTCCTCAACCTTAACAACCTGGTACTAGAATCCTCCTTCAAATATGGTTTAGCCTTGCGGGATTAACCCATGCAACATGAAGGGCCTCACAAGACAAGTGTCGTACAACACATGAGGGTGCCTCGTGGGACACTAGTAGCCTAGCCTGTGGGGGTCAACCAAACTAGGGTTTATCAAAAACCTTCACTCTCCTCTGCAATCCCGATACTTCCACACTCCTTACTCTTTCGTTGCCTCATACTATCTACCTCAGATTCACCAAATAGATCAAGTGTTCTCACATGAAAGATATTCAATAAATTTGTTTGTGTAAGAATGAGAGGCTTCTTGTTGTGTATTTATACTTTACCAAGTGACTTATTTCCTTAACTTAAGGGTCGAACTATACTTTCTTGTTATAACCACTCTACCCTTTAATTAATGACTTGTAATTGTTTAAGGGATTTTTAACCATTCTTCGAGGCTTCCAACTTCATGACCTCATAACTCCTCAACCATGAAGAACTACGTGACATTCCACCTACCACTAGAAACGACATGATGAGGAATATCCATCTATGAGTCTGTTACCTACATTTACACTGTCCTTCATGTCCTAATTCCTCAAACAACTTCTGTCTTCATGAACATACCTCTCAGGACTCTTGTAGACTTCTTCAAATGCACCCATCACATCTATTGACATCAATGACAACCACTTCTGTCTGTTGAAATCAATGAAAACCAATTGTCCAACAACATCAATTCCAACAAACTATCCAACAATCTCCCCCTTTGGCATTGATGTCAATACTCATACTCCACCTGTGACCAATGCTCATTATCTTTCTCTCCTCATGTTTCTCTCCCCCTTTGATATCAATGGAAAATGGTATCTCTCCTTGGGGATTCTCCCTATGTATCCATGCTCCTGATATTTCTATTTCTCTTCCTTTGATGTTATGGGGAAAAGGGTAACTCCCCCTATCAATATACCTTCTTTGAACAATCTTTCATTGACTCCATGTGCTCCCCCTATCTTCATGCTTCTGATATTTCTTTTCTGATCTCTTTCTCTGATGATTTTTCTCCCCTTGAATTATCTGCAAAATATCATGTAGATCAATATGGGGCTTCATGTATATGCTTCCTTTCCTCTCTTCCAGGGATGCTTTTCCATTGGCGCTTCTTCTTGTAATTCACTGACATATATAAAAAGCATTCAAAGTTACTTGACTTCAAGTCTTTGTGGCTTGTCAATTTCACATCAATGACCACACTTTCCTTTGACGATATGGCTTCTTCTGATGGTTTCTCTTCCCTTGTATTGTTGTGCCTTTCATTGTTTTCCTTCCTGTGACTAACTGATTCCACTGATTCCAATTGTTAATATGATTTCATCCATTGTTATGTATCTTCTCTAAATTATGTATTCTATACTCTCTACTAAATATCTCATGAATACATCTTGTCCATATGTCATGAAATTGTCCAAGACTCTTCTACTCAACTGCACATAATGTTGAACCATCTGCTGCAACTAATCACAACATATTCATTGATGTTTTTCAAGCTGTCTATTCAATCTAAACATTAGACTCTACATGTATACAACAATTTGTACTGAATATGTTCCCGTCAGAGTACATGTCTGGAATCCTCTATATGAATCTTTTCCTAAAAAGTGTGCCAATCATATTTTTGTAAATGTCAGCTAATACCTGCATGGAAATGTGTTCTAAAATATGCTTCTCAAACAATCAAATTTCATAATACATTATGCACTTTTCTCCTCAAACCACTCTGAATCTTCTTTCCCAAAATCTGCAAACACTTCAGACTTCTCGAATGATAGTTCTATGATTTGTAGAGTTGTTGCTTAGACTCTCCCTTTTTAACATTCATATTTACTGGGAGTCTCTAAGACAAATGGCTCATAAAGGTGGAGGAAGCCACCCTAATTTGGAGTAATCTTCATCTTCATAATCTTCCTAAATTTTGACATCTTCCTCTTTATCACTTCCTGAATTCTGACATCCTTTTCATCATGATTTTGCACTGCTGCAAATCTTGTGAGTACGATATCCGGGACCTATTTTTCATTCACATGTTCTTCTTGTTTTTCATTTCTTTTTCAAATATTCTTGTATCTAGCATCTTCCTTTTTTCTTGTAGATTTGTCCTGATCTTGTACTACTGCTAATCCTAAAAATATAACTTATGGGTGTTCTTCATTCATCTATTCTTCCTTTACCTGTTCTTGTTTTATTTTCCAAACTTTCTTGTATCTAATATCGATGTTCTCTTTCATGGAAGCAACCATCGTTCTTCTAAAGTCACGTGCTATATGTCCATAGTTGTGGCACTTGTAGCATTAAATATTATGTGGGGCCACATAAACCTTTCTTGCTTGAACATTTCTTCCATAAGCTCTACAATCTACAACTTTATGTCCAAGGTTATTACAAATAAAACAATAACCATAAAAAAAAAATTGACACCTGGGACTGAATGATCTTATTTGTGTTGTGGTCCTTCTGAACTCATGCCTTAGCTGATCACAATATTATCTTCTGTTGTTTTCTTGACAATGGTTGAAACTTATTTGATACCTAAAAGTGGAGGGTCTTCTTTGATATATGTCTCTTATGTAATCCTCTTCTTGAGTCTTCTTCATTTCTGGAATTTTCTCGTTTGTGGGATCTTATACTTCCTTATTGGTAGAGTATTTGATGAATTATGCATAACTCTTAGCATTCTCTTCATTCTTTATTTCTAGTAACCTGTAATTTTTCTCTTCAACATTCTTTACTGATGACGTGGAGATCTCTCTCTCTTCAGTGTTCTTACTAAGCTTGACAATTTTAACTCTTAATGTGACAACTTCTTCTTCAAGCTTCTCACAATCTTCTTCTTTCTTCATCATCTAAATCTTCATGACTTCTTCCTTTCTCTTTGCTTCTTCAATTTGGGTCTTCAAAGAGACAATTTATTCTTCAAGTATTCTTTCTTGTTGATTAAATTCTTCTTCAATATTATTTAAGTCCTTGGATATTTCCTTGCGATGACTATTCAAAATCTCTTCTCCCTTCTTTGCTTCCCTTCTTTGTGCTACTATTTCGGCTTCCAAAAATTGTTTTTCTTCCAACTGACTTTTGCATGCTCTTCAAATCTTATGGCTTCTTCTAATTGGACTTTTATGTTTGTAATCATCTACTTGACTTCTTCAAATTTTGGATTTTGAGACCCCTTCTTTAGCTCAAACAATTCTTCCTTGAGTCACTTATTCTTCTTTCTTTCTTTCATTACATCGTCTAAATCAATGATTAATTCTTCTTCAAGATTTACTATTCCTTCTTCACAATATTCTTCTTCTGAATATGTCTGAAATGAAGAGAATATTTCATCTCATTCCGCTTCATCATATTTTTTTATTTTTATTAGTATTCTTTGGCTTTGCGATAGAATAGGATTCCTTGAAGTATAGATTATGTAACTCATCCCAAAGTTCTTGGGTTGATGAACATTTTCCCACTTGACTTTTACCAGATCCGATAATCCTTCCAAGATGAAATCCATTGTTATTTTGTTGTTTCTCTTCAATTCCTTCTTGGTTGCAGTCTTTGGTGTCTTTGAACCTATGTATCCTGTAACAAATCATTTCCAAACATCATACCCCTATGCTCATAGAAATACTTTTATCTTGTTTCTCCATATCTCATAGCTCAGACCATTCTGACCATCAAATATTGGTGCTCCATTTACTGTGTACTTCATGAATACTAAGGTTCCATTATCTATTTGATTTGTGATCTACTAATTATTGGAATACTAAGAGGGGGGGGGTGTGGATCAATATGAACATTTTTTACCACTTTCAATCACAATATGTATAAAATTCAACTTTATCATGAATATTCAATATTTTATCACTTATGCATTCAATATATCATTGCATGATAAAAAACATCATTCATCAGTGCATAATAAACAACCACATAAACCACATCAGATACATAGTACACCATAATTTACGTGGAAACCCAAATGGGAGAAAACCACAGAAAGATTTCTTATACATATCAAGAATGCACTCATAGGAAGCACTAACTTCCAAATTCTCCAACACCAATTGGAAGGATGCACCAACCCCCTGATTTATAGCCTCCAACCTGAAGGAAACTACAACTCCTTGAATTCTCTAGCTGCAACTGGAAGGAGGCTATGAACCCCTGATTTATAGGCTCCAACTTCGTTTGTTCTCTGGATCCAACCAAAAGGACCCTACGACTCCCTCATTTACAAGATCCAACATAAAGGAAGCTCCAACTCCCTGAGTTCTCTGACACCAACTGGAAGGAGGCTACAACCCCCTTTCCTTGCCCCATCCTGCTGCCCTAAAATACAAGTGTAGATTCATTTTCACTACCACTGCTCAACCTGTAAATCCCATTGTCATCAACCAACCTTTCATTGTCACTATCACATTGACCAATCACTGTCACTCTATCACATCAACCTGTACCTGATGATCAACCAATCATCCAACCTATCACTATCACTGATATACCATCATCAACCAACTATAAGTATAACCACTCACATGGATACCAAAACCATCATCAAACCATGTATATAAACCATGTATATAAAGCATGTACCAAAACCTATACCATACCATGTACATCAACCATGTATATCAACCATGTACCAGAACCTGTACCATACCATGTGCATCAACCATGTATCAAACCTATACCATCTCATGCATCAACCATATACCATATTACTCATGACATGTCTCAATCATGCCATACACCATGTACCATAAGATATCATCAATGAAGTTCCTCAAGCGCAACCAAGATAACCAAGATACCAAGATACCAATATAGCCAAGATATGGTTCTAGTCAATGTACCATAACATCACTAAGGTGTACCTCAACATGTACCAACATCACCAAGACATGCCTCATGCATGTACCAAAACATCTAATTCATGTATTATTGGAACAGGGGCAGACCCAGGGTTCAACACTACAACAACACACCAAAAAAACCCTAACTACCAGCCCTTTCGGCAACACCTGCGAGGCAGATGAAGTCTCACCCGAGGTAGAGGCAGGGGTGGTTGCAGGACTCAGATGTCTGCAACCTTAGCTGGGACATAGATCTATGATTATAACACCTTATCAAAGCACTTAGAAATTACAGTTCATTAGTATTAAACTAGCATCTACTTCGCAGACAAAACCCTAATTATAGAGCATCGTAGTATTCAACCAGATCTAGTATGTTCAAGCACTAAGCACATCCACATAGATCAAATATAGCATTCATCCATATTATTAATCACATAGCATCAATAGATCTATCTATGATTCATCTATATCAAATAATCTAAACAAGTAAACACATCAATACATTGCACAAAGAAACCATAACATAAGATATATGTGGTTCACCCCCACCCTGGGGCTATGTCCACCAACTCTTCTTCTCTTTATTATCTTCTGTCAAGCGTCTTACAGACACAAAGAATCAAAACACTACTCTGCATAGGACAAGAGATCTACGTGCACTTCACCAGATCCTCCTTCCCCAAGTATATCTAGGCACAGAGCCTTACACAGTCTGTGCAAAAAACACTACAAATGACTTGCACTTAGCTGTGCAAGTCTTAATCACATATTCTTGCACATATCCAGTACTAGCACTCAGCCACTGGTCACTACTTACATCGCTTAGATTTATATTTATATATTACAAAATAGGCCTAAGCATGGGTAAAACCATGGTCCGACATTCCCATACCCGTTACATAACCCAAAAACCCAAAAATCCCTAAATAGGGGCCAAGATCCTGCAATCTCTTCTTCGTCTTGTGCTCCGCCTTCGACAACCTGTCGAAGTCCCAAAAATAGGTCAAACATGACCAAGGATCCTAAAAAATTAGTCAAGGGCCAACAAGCCCCCAACACTCACCTGTGACTCGTCCCAAGTCACTCTAATTAGGGTAATGTTTCCCCAAAATCCTCGAGCTTGACTCAAGATGCTTTGACTTGTTGTTATTCCATGGCCTCCTGCTCTGCGAACTCTTGGATAACAACTTCATTGACAAGTCCCTCTAGGCATTGTTCAGCTGTAGTGATGAATTTCTCCAGCTCTTCTCCTCGGCCTTCGATCTCTAAGAACAGTTGGAAAGCCTCATCCTGTATAGGTTGGATCCTCTGAGTCACTTCCATGACTCTGCTCTGAATGGTGTGGATCTGTTGTTGAGAAGTGCATTGCTCTTGGGATCGTTTCATCCTTTCGACAGTTGACAGGGGCTTCAACTGTGCCTGCATTCTTTCTTCTTGCTTTTTTGCCTCCTGGAGTTGTGAATCCAGTGCCTTTAGTTCTGGATTCTCAGTGAGTCACTCATACGTCTAGGCACTATGATCACTTAGTTTCTTACATTCCATAGCAAGGGCCTTTATTCTCTCAACTGTGCTTCAGGGAGTTTCTTTTCTTTGATCCCTCACCTCCTACAGAGTGTTAGGTACTGTTCATATCTCTAAGTCTGCTATTCTTTGTTGTAGCTATTGGATAGCTTCTACGAGCTGGTCTACTTGATGTTCAACATGGTATTCTACCTTTGGCTCTAAAACTGTCATAGAGCATAATTCTTTGTTGGCTGCTTCTTTCACTTCGAGTTGCTCTACGAGTGGTTGTTATTTTTCTTGTTGAATTTGTACTTTTTCCTCTTCAAAATTTGTCTGGAGAGCAACCTTCTCCTATTCTGCAACTCAACATTGTTCCACGACTACTTCTTGCACTTGCTTCAGGGCCTAGTTGGGTTGTTTTGTTTCTTTCTGTGTGCGATGAAGGAGAGCTTCGATCACATCAACTAGTTTGCTGATTTGGGTGGGCTCATCTCTCAACTCTGGTTCTCCCGACAGAAGCGGTGCAATGGACACTGCACGAATGGAATGAAGGGCCTGTTGTACCCCTCGGAGTTCGAACTCAATTATGTCGTACATTTCTTCCTACTTGGCTTCCTGTTTCTGCAATATTTCTTGCAAGGCATCATTTACAACTGTGATGATGAAGTCAAAGTCATCAACAGTGAGCACAGTTTGCATCTTGGTCAAGGTGGCTCTAGATTTATTTTGGGAAGAGGGTTTCGGGGGAGAAACCTTCCTCTTCTTCAGGGGATAAACCGCATCTCTAGGCAGTGTTACTTCACCTTGCTTCTGCTCATCTTCTTTTCCTTTTATCTCTTCTACTTCGTCATCACCCCCTCGGCCAAGTGATACTGAAGCAGTTTTTTCTGATTCGTTGCCTAAGTCTTGGAATTCTTTGGTCTTCTTACTTCTACAGGTTTTGTGTGTTTCATGTTCTTTGTGAGTGGCCTCCAAGCTGTCAAGTTTGGAGTCAAACATCTCTCCAGGATCAATAGGGATAAGGAGGTCTACTAACTAGTCCTTAGTTATCTCCTCGAGGTCCTCTTCTATGAGCTTGTAGTATGACTAAAGCTCCTCCTAATGTTCATCTGCTCGCGTAGTAATATAGATGAAGTGTCGATCTGCGCGGAACTTCATGAGGGGTCGAAACCGTTGTAGGGTGTTTGACGTCATGCGAGGTTCAAATTCAATAGCCCTCTTCAGTTGGAGATAGTACCTATGAAAAATTATGTTCGACTGCCACTATTTTCCCATATCACTCGAGTACCATAGCTTGGTGAACTTCACAACAAGTGGCTCAAATGACTCAATGTCTGGGAAGGTCACACCTTTCGGCATCTCCCAAGAAATAAACGCTATGAGGACCAGGAGCCAGCTAAAGTGGAACTCATAGCCCTGATCCTGAGCTTCGTGGTAGTCTAACTCTAGCTTGTTGACTAGGTACTTCACCCAGTTCATCCATAGGCCTTCTACACATTTCCCCGAGAGGTCAACGACAAACCCTGTGACCTGCGTGGGCCTGTTCTTCCTTACTAGATTTCCTGCAATTAATTGGCATGCTAGGCACACTACGCCATTCTGGATGGAAGCTACCTTGTAGCCTTGTTTCCCCTCCTCAACATCATCGTAGGTATATTTGATCTTTTGTGTTAATGCACGATCTGTGGCTTTCCCTAGATAGAAGTCCTACGGGTCAGGTCCTTGCATACTTAATCTGGTGATCCTATGGATCAATGTCAGATTGACTATGATACGATGGTCTAACCATACGTAACCGCCATGGTAACATGAAAGTAGGAGCTTTACACAGGCATTAACTTCGTGGTGCCTTCCAAAGTGTGGGATTTTCATTACATTCAACAGGGTCAACTACGTGAGGTTCATCGTACACTGCTGGGGGATTTTTCTCGATTTCTTCCCCTTCATCCTGGTCAAGTATTTATACGGGGCGATCATACTATGGTTCTTGCGGTCTCCTAGGTTGAAGTCGTTGAACTTCAATGTTGCAATCTTGTCCTGTTGCGCTCTAACTATGCATATCCCCTTCGAGAGGTATGCAGTAACCATGGTGTACTCAAAATCTCTCAGCACACTATCATGACTCACCGCACCAGCTAGAGACGGGATGTAGTCAGGTAATATGGTCAGGATTAACTTTTCATTTGCTAGGTCATATATGTGCTTGGTTCTCTTTTCTGTGATGACTCGGGATGGTCCGGATCCACAAGATGTTGACGGAGAGACTTGTACTCCTCTCATCAAGGACGCTTGAATACTTGCAAACATTACTCTCTCAGCCATGAGATGGATGATAACTTCTTCGACGATTTTCTCTGCAGTGTTGAGCTCATCCGACATACATGCTTAGATCGGATGGATGAATGAGTGTGCAAAACAATAGAACTGGTGTGGATCTTACTAATCACACCATGGTAGCAATGATTTCTCTTTGATACAATTCGCAAAAGTGTTCTCGGTGCAACAGTCGACTGAATAAGTAGACAACAACGTAACGGATCTTTCGAATGGACAAGAGACCTTCATTAATTCAGTTCGGTTTGTTACGACGTGGTCCCAACGGTCTAATGGTGGACTTGCTGACCATAAATTTCATTCTACCTGTTCGAGGTATCGGTCTAACGGTTATACTGTTCCCAACAGATACATTTCTTTGCCATGGCGAAGTGCCATGTGACGTTGTTATGATATCCCGACGAAGTTCAAATTTTGTAAATTTTCCTTCTGCGAAGTTCCCTCTGAAACCTTCTGTAACTTTTTGATCTTTGATCTCTTCTTGCTTAGTTTTCTAGCCTGCTTTTCAGTGAGCTTTGTCTTGGTATTCCTCTTTCCATTCTGATTCTTATCTTCTCTTGGCATAGTAACTTCGCGCTGTTGAGATTCTTTCCTAGGATTCACGGGAAATACTTCTTCTTTATCTGGGGTAGGTGCTTCAATCTTCTGTGAGTCTTCTTGTGTTCTTTCAAGTTCTATATCCAAGTTTCTGGTTCTAAATAGCTTCGATCTGTTCTCATGTTCTTCAATCAAGTGTGTAATCCTCCTAGTCATGAAATATTTTAATTCTTTCCTTTTCTCCTCTACGACTTATTTTCCTTTCCTTCTAGCCTGATTCTTTTCGATCCAAGGTTTTCCTAGTAACATAGCAAATGGGGCGTTGTTCTCAATAAATTTAACAACTTCAAAATATTCTTATGTCGAAGTTCCATGAGCACTCATAGATACCTGGGTAAGTCTTCCACATAGGGTTATCAACTTTCCTCTAAATAATCCTATTCCTCCTAATGAAGGAATCATAGTAGGCTTTCATATAATTTCCCAAGTTCTTTCTGTCATTATATTCACCCGTGTTTCTTCATCCAGAACACAGTCAATGTCAAAGTCTCCTATTCTTACTTCTCTTTTCTCTTTCTCTTTTAATATCTCTGATAGATTAGTATCTATGTGGTCACTGAGGGTTTCTTTCATCTGTAATAGTACAGTCTCTGATTCCTTCTTGGGTTCTGCCATGGTCTCAATTTCTTGACCTTTCTGAGGGTCTACTTGTTCCATATTCATTCTTTCAATTTTAGCAATCATTCTAGGGAAATCCAAAACTTCATGATCCATATCTTTACAACAAAGACAACTGGGTCTTCTACCTGGGCATTCCTTAACAATATGTCCCGGTCTTCTGCAACTGTAACAAAGAGTTAATCCTCTCTTTATCTTAAATGATCCCCATCCTTTCCTGTACTTCGCACTAGGATCATGGTAGCTAACCTGCAAAAAAATATTTCTAGGATCCTGAATCCATTTATTAGTCCAAATATTCTTTCTATGCATAATAATAACATATATTTCACTATTATTATTAGATCTACTCATATAGGGGTCAAACAAACCATGGTTTCTCAGAAACCTTCGCTCTCCTCTACAATCTCGAGACTTTTGGACTCCTTACTCTTCCGTTGCCTCACACCATCTACCTCACATTCACCAAATAGATCAAGTGTGCTCACATGAAATATATTCAATAAAGTTGTGTGTGAGAATGAGAGGCTTCTTGTTGTGTATTTATACTTTTCCAAGTGACTTGTTTCCTTAACTTAAGGGTCGACCTGTGATTTCTTGTTATAACTACTTTACCCTTTAATTAATGACTTGGAACTGTTTAGGGGCTTCTTAACTATTCTTCTGGTCTTCCAACTTCATGACCTCATAAATCCTCAACCGTGAGGAAATGTGTGATGTTCCACCTACCATTGGAAATGACATCACGAGGACTATCCATCTATTAGTTTGTTACCTACATTTACACTATCCTTCATGTCCTAATTCCTCAAACAACTTCGGGATTCATGACCATACCTCTAGGGATTCTTGTAGACTTCTTCAAATGCACCCATCACATCTATTGAAATCGACGAAAAACACTTATGTATTTTAACATCAATGACAACCAACTGTCCACAAAATCAACGACAACCAACTATCCAACAATCTCCCCCTTTGGCATTGATGGAAACACTCATACTCCACATGTGAATAATGCTCCTGATATTTCTCTCCTCATGTTTCTCTTCCCCTTTGACATCAATGGAAAAGGGTATCTCTCCTTAAGGTTTCTCCCTGTGTCTTCATGCTCCTAATATCTCTCTTTATCCTCCTTTGACTTTATGGGAAAAAGGGTAACTCCCCTATTGATATACCTTCTCTGAACAATCTTTCCCTGACTTCATGCACTCCCCCTATATTCATGCTTTTGATATTTATTTCATGATCTCTTTCTCTGATGATTTCTCTCCCCTTTAATTCTCTGCAAAATATCACGTAGATCAATATGGGGCTTCCTGTATATACTTCATTTCCTCTCTTCCAAGACTGTTTGTCCATTGGTGCTTCTTCTTGTAATTCACTGACATATATAAAAAGAATTCAAAGTTACTTGACTTCAAGTCTTCATGGCTTGTCAAGTTCACAACAATGACCATGCTTTCCTATGACAATATGGATTATGCTGACAATTTCTCTTCCCTTGTATTGTTGTATCTTTTACTTATTTCCTTCCCATGACTAGCTAATTCCACCGATTCCATTGATTCCAATTGTTAATATGATTTCATCCACTATTATGTATCTTCTATGATTCATGTATTATTTACTCTCTACTAAATATATTATGAATCTATCTTGTCCATATGTCATGAAATTGTCCAAGACTCTGCTACTCAGCTACACACAATGTTGAACCATCTGTTGCAACTAATCACAACATATTCTTTACTGCTTTTCAAGATGTCTATTCAATCTACAAATTAGACTCTACATGTCTGCAACAATATGTATTGAATATGCTCCTGTCTGAATACATGCATGGAATCCTCTATATGAATATCTGCTTAAAAAGTGTGCCAATTATATTTTTGTAAATGTCAGCTGATACCTAGATGAAAATGTGTTCTGAAATCTACTCCTCAAACAATCAAACTGTCATAAGACATTCTGCCACTTTATCATCAAACCACTCTGAAACTACTTTCCAAAAATATGCAAACACTTTGGACTGCTCGAAAGATAGTTCTCTAATCTGTAGAGTTTTTTCTTAGACTCCCCTTTTTAACATTCATATATACTGGGAATATCCAAGCCAAATGGCTTAGAAAGGTGGAGGAAGCCACTGTAATGTGGAGTAATCTTCATCTTCATAATATTCCTTAATTTTGACATATTCCTCTTTATCACTTCCTAAATTATGACATCCTTTTCATCATGATTTTGCGCTGCTACAAATCTTGTGAGTACGATCTCTGGGACCTAGTTTTCATTCACCTGTTCTTCTTTTTTCTTCATTTATTTTCCAAATATTCATGTATCTGAAATTTTCCTTTTTACCTATAGATTTGTCTTGATCTTGTACTACTTCTAATCCTGAGAGTATAATTTTTTGGTGTTCTTCATTCATTTATTCTTCCTTTACTTGTTCTTGTTTTCTTTTCCAAACATTCTTGTTTTGATATCGATGTTGTCTTTCATGGAAGTCTCCATCATGCTTCTACAGTCACATGCTATATGTCCATAGTTGTTGCATTTGTAGCATTCAATATTGCGTGAGGCCACATAAACCTTAATTGCTTGACCATTTCTTCCATAAGCTCTGCAATATACAATTTTATGTCCAAGGTTATTACAAATAAAAAACTAACCATAAAATAAATTTGGATACCTGGGAGTGAATTATCTTATTTGTGTTGTGGTCCTTCTGAACTCATGCCTTTGTTGATCACAATCTTGTTTTCTATTATTTCCTTTACAATGGTTGAAAATAATTTGATACCTGAAAGTGGAGGGTCTTCTTTGATATATGTCTCTTTTGTAATTCTCTTCTTGAGCCTTCTTCATTTTTGGAATGTTCTCCTTTGCAGGATCACATACTTCCTTCTTGGTAGAGTCTTTGCTGACTTCTGCATAACTCTTAGCCTTATCTTCATTCATTCTTTCCAGTCGCCTTTAATTTTTCTCTTTAGTTTTCTTTACTAATGATGCAGAGCTTCCTCTCTCTTCAATATTTTTGCTGAGCTTGATGATTTTAACTCTTAATGTGACAAATTCTTCAAGCTTCTCACCATATTATTCTTTCTTCATCATCTGGATCTTCATGACTTCTTCCTTTCTCTTTGCTTCTTCAAGTTGGGTCTTCAAAGAGGCAATTTATTCTTCAAGTCTTCTTTCTTGTTGACTGAATTATAATTCAATCTTATTTAAGTCATCATATCTTTCCTTGAGATGACTAGTCAAAATATCTTCTCTCTTCTCTGCTTCATTTCTTTGTGCTACTATTTTGGCTTCCAAAAATTGTTTTTCTTCCAACTAACTTTTGCATGATTCTTAAAATATTTTGTCTTCGTCTAATTGGATTTTTAGATTTGTAATCATCTGCTCGACTTATTCAAAGTTGGGATTTTGAGACCCCTTCTTTCACTCGATCAATTATTCCTTGAGTGACTTTTTCTTCTTTCTTTCATTCATTAGATCATCTAAAGCCCTGATTAATTCTGCTTCAATATTTACTATGCCTTCTTCACAATCTTCTTCTTTTGAATCTGTCTGACATGAATAACATCTTTCATCTCATTATGCTTCAACATATTTTTTATTCTAATTAGTATGCTTTGGCTTTGCAATAGACTGGGATTCCTTAAAGTATAGATTATGTAGCTTATCCCAAAGTTCGTTGGCTGATGAACATTGTTCCACTTTGTCTTTTACCAGATCCAGTAATCCTTCAAAGATGAAATCCATTGTTATTTTGTTGTTTCTATTCAATTCCTTCTTGTCTACAATCTTCAGTTTCTTTGAACCTATGTATCCTGTAACAACTAATTTCCAAACACTATACCCCTGTGCTCCTAGAAATAATTTCATCCTGTTTCTCCATATCTCATAGATAAAACCATTATGACCATCAAATATTGGTGCTCCATTTACTATGTATTTCATGAGTACCAACGTTCCATTGTCTGTGTGATCCATGATCTACCTTCTAGTGGTTAGAATGTTTTCTTGAAGGAATTTCTCTGATACAAATTTTTCGAATACTAAAAGGGGCGGGGATGAATCAATATGAGCACTTTTTATCACTTTCAATCATAGTATGTATAAAATTCAACTTTATCAACAATATTTAGTAGTTTATATGAATTTAGTATATCATTGCATCATAAAAATATCATTCATTAGTGCATAATAAACAACCACATAAACCACATTAGATACACAATACATCAAAATTTACATGGAAACCCAAATGGGAGAAAACCACGAAATGATTTCTTATATATATCAAGAATACATTCATAGGAATCACCAACTTCCAAATTCTCCAGCACCAACTAGAAGGAGGCACCAACCCCCTAATTTACAGGCTCCAACCTGAAGGAAGCTACAACTAGAAGGAGGCTACAACCCCTTGTTTTACAGGCTCCAACCTAAAGGAAGCTCCAACTCCCTATGTTCTCTGGATCCCACCAAAAGGAGGATACGACCCCCTCATTTACATTATCCAACTTTAAGGAAGCTCCAATTCCCTGAGTTCTTTGTCACCAACTAGAAGGAGGCTACAACCCCCTTTCCTTACCGCATAATGCCACCCTGAAATATAAGTGTAGGCTCACTATCACTACCATCGATCAACCTGTAACTTCCACTCTCATCAACCAACATGTCACTATCACTGTCACATCAACCAATCACTGTCACTCTGTCACATCAAATTGTACCTAATGATTAACCAATCATCCAACTTATCACTGTCACTATCGCTATGACTAATATACCATCATCAACCAACTATAACCAGATCCACTCACATGGATACCAAAACCATCACCAAACCATGTACATCAACCATCAACCATGTATATAAACCATGTACCATAACCTTTACCATACCATGTACATCAACCATGTACCATATCATGTACATCATCCATGATCAAACATGTACCATCTCATTCATCAACCATATACCATACCACTCATGATTTGTCTCAATCATGCCATACACCATGTACCATAATATATCATCAATGAATTGCCTCAAGCGTAACCAAGATATCCAAGATACCAATATAGCCAAGATATGCTTCTAGTCAATGTACCGTAACATCACTAAGGTGTACCTCAACATGGACCAACATCACCAAGACAAGCCTCATGCATGTACCACAACATCCAATGCATGTACCTCAAACATGTACCATAACCTTATCAAGAAGTACCTCAAACATGAATCAATATCACCAAGAAATGCACCTCATACATGTACCATGAATATGCCTTACACCATGCACCAAATATCTGCCTCAAGCATATATAAATGCCTCAACAAGATACCAAAGGTATGGCCATCACATCACCAACATGTAACCAAGATGTACCTCAAACCATGTTCCTCAAGTATGTGCCAACATCCATAAACCATGTACCAAGAGATACCATCAAATATATGCCATATCACTCATGATATTCCTCAAGCATATACCATACAAAAAACCATATTCCAAGTATCCAATATGTACCTCAACGCATATACCAAAACTCACATAGACATGCCTCAAGCATGTGCCAACCTTCCAATATGCAAGCCGTAAAACACATAGAATAACATACCTTTAGACCTGTATATGACCTGATACATAAGATTTCAGACCTATAGCTCTTCCTCAACCTCAACAACATGGTATTAGCATCCTCCTTCAAATCTAGTTTATCCTTGTGGGACTAACCCATGCATCACACATGGCCTCGTGAGACAAGTGCCATATAACACATGAGTGTGCCTCGTGGGACACTAGTAGCCTAACCCGCGGGGGTCATCCAAACTAGGGTTTCTCATAAACCTTCGATCTCCTATACAATCCCGAGACTTTCGCACTCCTTACTCTTTTGCTGCCTTAGACTATGTACCTCGGATTCACCAAATAGGTCAATTGTGCTGACATGAAAGATATTCAATAAAGTTGTTTGTGTAAGAATGAGAGGCTTTTTGTTGTGTATTTATAATTTTCCAAGTGACTTATTTCGTTAACTTAAGGGTCGACTTGTACTTTCTTGTTATAACCACTTTACTCTTTTATTAATGACTTGTAACTATTTAGGGGCTTCTTAACCATTCTTCGGGGCTTCTAACTTCATCACCTCATAACTCCTTAACAGTGAGGAACTACGTGATGTTCCACCTACCATTGGAAATGACATGATGCGAAATATCCATCTATGAGTCAGTTACTTGCATTTACATTGTCCTCCATGTCCTAATTACTCAAACAACTTTGGGATTCATGACCATACCTTTGGGGCTTCTTGTAGACTTATTCAAATGCACCCATCACATTTGTTGACATCAATGACAACCACTTATGCCTATTGACATCAATGACAACCAACTATCCAACAACATCAATGACAACCAAATATCTAACAAATTTCTCCAGGAAAACACGGTTGTACTTCATGATAAATAAATCTAAGGTTTTTGGTAAGTTCAAAGAGTTTAAATATCTCGTGGAAAACTAGACATATAAGAAGATCAAGGTGTTGAGAAATGATAATGTAGGTGATCCGAAATCGGATTCAGAAGACTGACAGGGCATGAAAAATGCTCAAAAATGAAACTGCTCGGAATCCGACGAAACCAACACCATTGTGTCTGGCTCGTCTTCCTGATTCCGGTGGTATAATTTTTATGTCAAACGGAGTCCGTATGAGGGAGATATCGCATTCTGTCCGCCGAGCCAAACAGACAAAATTTTGGAATGCTGACTGTACCTGTCCGTACAGTCCGTACAGGACACGTGTCAGTCCGTACAGTGACACGTGGCTATTCCGTACAGTGACACATGGCGGCGTTTGTACAGGACACGTGGCAGCCTCAGGCAGTGACACGTGTCAGGCAGTTTTGGCATTTTCAGCGTACGGTTGGACCAATCCCGAGGTAACACGTGTCACCACTGGAAGGGTGACACGTGGCACAGGATGACGTCAGCATCGTACGGCGGATGACGTGGAAGGATGACCGGGTAGATGACGTGGCGTACGACAGAGCTGACGTGGCAGATGACGTGGACTAATTAGAAGCCGACACGTGTCAAGGTTTGATCGGTTGTTATGGTGCCACGTGGCCCAATCACGGGCTGCCACGTGGCACCCCGGGTTTAGCCAATGACAGCTATATAAAAAATATTTTGGGCCCGGGGGGATTCAAACCCCAGACCTCCCTCCATGCTACGCTCTAACAACTTCGCCCAAACCATGTTACCACCGTGTGTTTCTTGTTATCATGGTGGCGGGGTTTGTTTTTATCGTTGGTTTTTGTGTATAGCGTCGGGGGGTGGGGCCGGGGCTTAGCCCCGACCCCGGTTACATTATTTAATATATGACCACAAGCGCGGGTGTTAACAGTTATATGGCTATACAGTTAAGCGCGCGGGAATGGATTCCGTTTGGGTGGTTTAAAAAACCATAAGCCACGGTTTTATACAACTGCCATATAACCGTGTGCTGGAGTCAAAGGGGTGGCCCGCGCTATAGCGCGTGGCCACATGGTAATTCACATGACCGTGCCAAGGGGGGCCGCGCCCAGGAGAGGGGGCTAGCGCCCGTTTTCAAACCATATTATAACTAAAAGTGGGTTTTTCAACCAACTTTAGTTAATTTTAATGTAATTAATCCATTTTTAAGGGTTATTGGGCATTTTTAGAGCCTAAATTCGTGGAGGAAGTTGGGGATGAAAAACTAACTCCCTCACTATTTAACCAAGGTCATTTTGAGGCCAAGGACACATCTTTTGAGAGCAATTTCAGAGCAGAGATGTGGAAGCAAGCCAAGTCAAAGCCAGTTTGAGGCAGGGAGACCGTTGAGGAGGAGATGCTGTCGGACGATTTCTGAGAGCTCGGGACATCCGATTCAGGTGCCGTTTTTTGTGCATGGTTCCAGAGATCTGGGCGAACAAGACCAGATCAGTCTTGAGACCATTCGGCAATGTAAAGATGTACTAATAAGCTTTCAAAAAGAAATAAAGAAGCCTCCCCCACAAGAGAAAAAAAGGCCCGGAGACGTAGGCAAAGTTGCCGAACTCCGTTATCAACCTCTGTGCATTATGGTTTGTTGTTTTTCATTGTGTTTTCAGATCTGAAAATATGTTAATGGCTGTATAATTATTTTCTTTTCTCGCTCTTTCGTTAAAGTTTCCCAATGGTCAATTAATGCATGCTAAGTTAAACTCAACCATAGTCATTTCGAAAAATCTTGACGGATCAAGTGGTATCAGAGCTAGTTGACGTTTGGATTTGAGTTTTGCATGTTAACCAGGGAAAAGCTACAGCGTGGTGAAGGTGAGCTTGTTGCAGAGAATCCATTAATTGGATTGAGAAGAAGAGCTTCTCACAGCGA
>ML828260.1:110700-144398 GCA_009831015.1 Picea engelmannii
CAGAAGAGTTAGTTAAGAAATTGGGATTAAAAACACAAATGCATCATAGGCCTTACACACTTAAATGGATGAGCAATCATCATCAAATGCACATAACTAAACAGTGCACAATCAAATTTGCTATTTCATCTAAGTATGTGGACAAAGTAACTTGTGATGTTGTGTCATTAAGAGAATGTGGGATGATCTTAGGTAGTCCATACTTGTTTGATCGTAAAGCAATCTTCTACAGAACTAAGAACCAATATCAGTTCACTAAGGCAGGTCATGATTATGTGGTTCATGCTCATCGTGTTAAAACACTTCAAGCAGGGGAACAATTAACAAATGTAGTTGTTTCAAATGAAGTAATTAATCTTAAGAAAGAACAAGATATGGTTGTCAATCATCGATTGTTAAAGATAAGCTCATGTCGTGCAGATATCTAAAGTGTATCAGTTCATTTGCAGTCGTCTTCTTAATATTGTCATTAGCAATGTTTTCTACATGGATGATAGTAGCTTCAGTAAGATGTGACAGGGTTGCAATGGCTAACAATATACTGTCAGTTGTCATGATTGTGTTACAGATGATCGTGATGAGACAGGTGCACAGGACTGAGTTCAGTGACAGAGAGCAAGCCGGGTGGCCTATCCCGAGCTTGTTGACTGATCAGTAACCTTTTGGGGACCAAAAGGTCTTATTGTGGGGAGGTGTGATCCGAAATCGGATTCAGAAGACTGACAGGGCATGAAAAATGCTCAAAAATGAAAGTGCTCGGAATCTGACGAAACCAACACCATTGTGTCCGGCTCGTCTTCCTGATTCCGGTGGTATAATTTTTATGTCAAACGGAGTCCGTATGAGGGAGATATCGCATTCTGTCCGCCGAGCCAAACAGGGAAAATTTTGGAATGCTGACTGTACCTATCCGTACAGTCCGTATAGGACACGTGTCATTCCGTACAGTGACACGTGGCGATTCCATACAGTGACACGTGGTGGCATCCGTACAAGACACGTGGCAGCCTCAGGCAGTGACACGTGTCAGGCAGTTTTGGCATTTTCAGCGTACGGTTGGACCAATCCCGAGGTGACACGTGTCACCACTGGAAGGGTGACACGTGGCACGGGATGACATCAACATCGTACGGTGGATGACGTGGAAGGATGATCGGGCAGATGACGTGGCGTATGGCAGAGCTGACGTGGCAGATGACGTGGACTAATCAGAAGCCAACACGTGTCAAGGTTTGATTGGTTGTTATGGTGCCACGTGGCCCAATCACGGGCTGCCACATGGCACCCCGGGTTTATCCAATGACGGCTATATAAAAAATATTTTGGGCCTGGGGGGATTCGAACCCCAGACCTCCCTCCATGCTACGCTCTAACAACTTCGCCCAAACCATGTTACCACCGTGTGTTTCTTGTTATCATGGTGGCGGGGTTTGTTTTTAACGTTGGTTTTTGTGTATAGCGTCGGGGGGTGGGGCCGGGGCTTAGCCCCGACCCCGGTTACATTATTTAATATATGACCATGGGCGCAGGTGTTAACGGTTATATGGTTATATGGTTAAGCGTGCGGGAATGGATTCCGTTTGGGTGGTTTAAAAAACCATAAGCCACGGTTTTATACAACTGCCATATAACCCTGTGCTGGAGTCAAAGGGGTGGCCCGCGCTATAGCGCGTGGCCACATGGTAATTCACATGACCGTGCCAAGGGGGGCCGCGCCCAGGAGAGGGGGCTAGCGCCCGTTTTCAAACCATATTATAACTAAAAGTGGGTTTTTCAACCAACTTTAGTTAATTTTAATGTAATTAATCCATTTTTAAGGGTTATTGGGCATTTTTAGAGCCTAAATTCGTGGAGGAAGTTGGGGATGGAAAACTAACTCCCCCACTATTTAACCAAGGTCATTTTGAGGCCAAGGACACAGCTTTTGAGAGCAATTTCAGAGCAGAGATGTGGAAGCAAGCCAAGTCAAAGCCAGTTTGAGGCAGGGAGACCATTGAGGAGGAGATGTTGTCGGACGATTTCTGAGAGCTCGGGACATCCGATTCAGGTGCCGTTTTTTGTGCATGGTTCCAGAGATCTGGGCGAACAAGACCAGATCAGTCTTGAGACCATTCAGAAATTTAAAGATGTACTAATAAGCTTTCAAAAATAAATAAAGAAGCCTCCCCCACAAGAGAAAAAAAGGCCCGGAGACGTAGGCAAAGTTGCCGAACTCCGTTATCAACCTCTGTGCATTATGGTTTGTTGTTTTTCATTGTGTTTTCAGATCTGAAAATATGTTAATGGCTGCATAATTATTTTCTTTTCTCGCTCTTTCGTTAAAGTTTCCCAATGGTCAATTAATGCATGCTAAGTTAAACTCAACCATAGTCATTTCGAAAAATCCTGACGGATCAGTAGGTGAATTATGTGGTAAGGAAATTAAGTAGTTATGTAAGAAATGTGGCATAACACACCGAAATAACACTCCAGATACCCCTAAACATAATGGATTTGATGCAAGAATGAACAAGACATTGATGGAAAATACAAGGATCATGCTCAATGGTGTTAGGCTAGCAAAATAATTCTAGCAGAGGCAGTCAACACTACCTATTATCTGGTAAATATATCTCCTTCATCTGCACTAGTTGACAAGACTCCACAAGAGGCATGGTTTGGTAAGAAGCCTTCACTTACACATCTCAAAGTTTTTGGTTGTGATTCATGTGTGCATGTTCCCAAGGAAAAGAGGAACAAGTTGGACAATAAGGTAGTCAAGTGTATTTTCATTGGTTATAAGGATGGAATGAAATGATATAATTTGTGGGATCCGGTGATGAGGAATTTTTTCTATAGTCAAGATGTGATCTTTAGGGAAGTTGGAGGTACTTCCAAGAATGAAGAGGCTCAAATGGAGAAAGAAACAAAGAAACTGGTGTTTTTGCTGAAGAATGAAGAACATGATTTAGATAAGTCGATTGAGTTAGATGAAGAGGTGGAACTATAGAATCTAGTTGTAAGGAGGTCTATATGAGTTAGAAAATAAGATGAAAGGTTTATTCCACTTGATCTATGTTCTGCATTTGTGTTATCTTCCACTGATGATGAGCCCATGTCAGCCAGGGTGGAATCAAATCTAGAGGGTAGACTCTGGAAGGAAACCATGGTTGAGGAAATGAAATATTTTCATAAGAATGAGACATGGGATTTGGTTGAATTACCTAATGGAAGAAAACTTGTTGGTAGCAAGTGGGTGTTAAAAAATAATCTGAATGCAACAAGTAAAGTTGAGAAGTTCAAAGCTCGATGGGTAGTGAAAGGATATTCCCAAGTTGAGGGAGTTGAATTCGGTGAATTTTTCTCTCCTTTTGCAAAATTAACTTCCATTAGAGTGCTAATGTCTCTGGTTTCAATATTTGATCTTGATATAGATAAAATTTATGTGAAGACATTGTTCCTACATGGGGACCTGGAAGAATAAATCTACATGAAACAACTTGAATGATTTGCAGTAAAGGGAAAGAAAGAGTCGGTGTGCAAGCTAAAGACATACATTTATGGTCTAAAGAAATCACCAAGGATGTGATACCAAAATTTCAAGACATATATCCTTATTTGGGGATTTGTGAGAATCAAGGTTGATTACTATGTGTATTCCAAGAAATAAGGTGGTCATTTCATATATGTAGTGTTGTATGTCGATGACATGTTGTTGGTTGGAAACAACATGGATGCTATAAAGGAGGTGAATATGCATATATCCTCCAAGTTTGACATGAAGGATCTCAATGCTGATAACTTCATTCTAGGAATGGATATTAAGAAAGATCGAGCAGTTAGAAAACTTTGGTTAAATCAAAGGGAGTATGTTGAAACAATCTTACAATGTTTCAACATGCATGAGTGAAAACCTGTCAAGGAACCTATCCCTATAGGGGTAAATCTAACTACCAAACATTGTCCAAAGACACAAGAAGAATTAAATAATATGGAACATGTTCCCTATGCTAGTGTTGTTGGTATTTTTATGTATGCAATGGTTTGCACTCGACCAAATATTTCCCATGTAGTGGGAGTATTGAGCAAGTACATGTCGAAACTTGGAAAAGAGCACTATAATGTTGTTAAGAGAGTGTTCAAGTATTTGCGTGGAACAATAGAGTACGCAATTTTTATCAAGGTATTATCCTCTGACTCTTATACAATCATGAAGTCCTAGAACACCACCTAATGCATTTCACATTTAAGGATATAGTTTTTAATCTAAGACTGTTTCTAGATTCCTATTCTTCATCCTCCTACCTTATCTATTGATGAGGTGTCGATGTGAGAGAAATTAAGGTGGTTTCAATCAGGTATTATATATTTGTATCATTGAATGAATACAAAGTGAGATATTATGGCTTCAGGCCTTTTCTGCCAAACTTTTTGTCTCTCATCTTTCTTGTGCTCTATATTTTATCAATTGGTATTGGATATATTATGTTTCTAAGGGCCTGGTAAAACCATGGTAGTTTTCCATGGGTGATGAGACGTCTTGATGACATGCAATTTTTCATTGTTTAATGATGAGAAAGGTCTCTTGAAGCAAGAGGAGTCAACATATGGTGAGGTGCAACTGATAGTGCCAAGATGTGCAAAAATAAGAGAGGAGCCAAGATACTCTGAAAGCTAAGTAATATCGTTTCTTTGAAGAAATAGATAATTTTTTGTTGGCCTATAAAATCTAATTAATTTCAATGTGAAATACCCAAAAAACATGCAAATTGTACATGATAGTGATCTACAACCAATGATATTCACCATCTCCCTCCTCTACATTTAAGCATTTAGATATGTAAATCTAGATGGATTTGTTGATTTTATAAAATTGATTCAAAAAAATTGTTTTCTTTCCATTCCTATTGAAATGTTGTTCATTATTTATGCTATCCTTTGCCAATTTGGATTTCTCTTCAAGAGATTGATTTAATGAATTTCCCACAACGGTTAAGAAACACGTGTTTTTAGAGTTTTATTCTACGTAATTTGATGTCTAAGAATTTCATCTTTGAAAACTGGTTCCAATACAGAGTAATAGTCTTTTAATTTATCTACTTCCTTGGTCACAATCGAGTCTCTCGATTCCTCTAGATCCATCACTTGAATCTGTTATTGAGAAATCTATGAAACTTGTGAAATCGTCGATTACTTAAGGAAATTCATCACTAAGGCCATGAGAAAATCCATATCATGATGTAAGCCGTGTGAAAAATGAAGAAAGTGTTATAACTATGAAGACATGTTGCCTACACCAATAGAACACATTGTTTCATGCAATATGCCAGAATAGACCCCTATGACTTGTGTCCATCGATCAACATCTACATCATAAAAAATCGACAATCCAAAGAAGAGATATGGAAATGAAAATATCATAAATACAATTGATGATCTAAAGAAGATATCTTCAGAGGCAAGGCCTGATGCACTATGGGATGAATACCAACAATGACTTGGAGTCCTCGAATAGAAGCAATTGGATCCAACTTGTTGAAGAGATCATTGTTGAAGGATTTTTACTGCTATTGTGTCATGCCAAAGATGAACCCTCCATCCCAACACAAAACACAACAAAGGATAGTCTAGTGATTTATTTATTTTCGTTCTCATTTTATTTTCATTTCCACAATTACGTTCTTGTGATGATATCCTCACTGTAACTGGAGACAAATGAACACAACTAAATTTTAACAATCTAATAAATGTCCCTCGCTTTTCTTGTTTCCACCAAAGTTTCGGAATAGATCAGATGGTTGCATTGACAACAACAGAAAGGGAGATCATGCTCATCACACAACATAAAATGTGCAATAGATAACTCAACCAATCACTCAGCAAATCACCCAGAAAATTGCTCAGTCGAATTTAAGGGACCCCATGTGTCTGATGGAAATCATGAGTATCAATGAGAAGATCACAAAAAAACCTACACCTGTCCATTGTAAAGAGACCTTTGTTTAACAATATACATCATTTCCCAACAATCTATACATGTGCCTATGCTCTACTAATTTAACTGCAATCAGATTTCAAATGAGAAGACACCACAAAAGGGTATTACAACAATGAATCTAAGACTCATTTGATGAAATACAACTAAAACTTCTCATATAGGTGAGATAGATAGGATAAGAAAATGATAAGAAGAGGAAGAATTCAATTTTCTTGGTGCTTTCGAGGAAAAATCCCCTATAGTAGTGGGATTATTGCAGCGTACCAATGATTGCACAAGAATGAAATTCCATAAAGAATACTAAGAAAATATATTATAACCAAATTCCAAAGAAATAAATAACTATTGGGAGAAAGAGAAAGATTAACTCACCATGAATCCAACGGTTGATGTACTTCCTGATTATCAGAGTCTCTTAACTCTTTTCCAATGGTTCCTCTGCAACCTGCAAGAATCTCAACCATGCATACCTATACAGAGAGGTATTTATACTAATAAATACATGTTAGTCCTATGAAAAATGACGGAAATATCAAATAAATTAGTATTCTATGAAGCATATATAAAAAAATTGCATATTTAAACAATATCAAAACAATACACTTCAAAGGAATGAGTTTCTATATTATTGATGAACAACAGTTAGGAAGTTACATATTTTACCTATCTAATGCGACACTGCCCTGTCGAAAGAGATCCCAGATTCCTCCACCTGAATCCTTATATAAGGATTGATTTTGACACTAAATTCACCACGGACCCAAAGAGAATATATGGGACACTCTTGGTCAGATAGGTTGGTGATCAAAAAGAGGCTGGAAACAAGGGTATCCAGCTCAAAAAACCAACAATAAAAACGATATGTATAAGCTTACAAACTTGACAGGGATAGCTAGATAGGTGTTTATTGGTTATATCTCTGACTTCTTGCTTCCTGGGTTGACCCAGGTTCAGATCTGAATAGGTTTACAACAAAACCCTCTAAAACTATCCGCCCTCCTAGTAAACCAGAAGGCAATGCCGTGCACAGGGTGCTCAGTGCAGTCTCATCCAATATAACTTTTTGGGTTCCTGCAATACCCAGGTGTTCGCAATCTAGGAATGAGTGGGGATATGGGAGTGTATTCTATCTTTCTCTTGTGCATTAAACTTGTTATTGATTCAAGTATATCTAATATTCATTGATATTTATACGTATGCATGCATGCTAATACATCTAGTTAATCATTCATTCATAAGATAATCATTGACATAAAGTAAACATTCAAGAAACATCACACAGAACACAATATTTACCGTGGTTCACCCCCTCCTGGGGCTATGTCCACAAAGATTTGGCTTCCCTGCTCTTTTATTTAATCTGCTGCAAAATCTGGCGCTGCGTGCATTACATCTTTGATCATACAATCATGATGAGGTTAAGGAACCTCTATGAGGTAGACTAGATCACACTAGGCTCCTCAACCTGTGACCTAACCCTCAAAATATATCTTATTTGAATATTATACAACCTTGTTACCACACTTATCAACAACCTACAACAACAACCTCAACCCACCCTAGCCTAGGCCTCCTAGGTTCTTATTTATACTATTTTTCAGGATTATAGCCATTACAATCCTTATCCAAAATCCTAACCCTATCATGGTTAGGATTTCATGCTTGCGTGCCACATTGCTTTTCCTCTTGCATGCTGCTTTTCCTTCTTTTTATGCATGTTGCTTTCTTTCCATTTGTTGTGCGCGATCCAAAATTAGGTCTTCCTTTCCAAAATTAGGTCTTTCCCAAAATCGGTCTTTTCTCCAATAATAGGCATGTGCCCAGAATAACCTTCCTTCTCAAAATAGGGCTGCGCCTAATAGGCCCCCAACACTGAGATGAGGCTCATCTTGATCCACTCAGGTGGTGAGTTCTCCCTGTACTTCCCTGTCAAAACTATGTAACTTTTATGCTAGTTCCTTTCCTTTTCCCCTCATCTATGCAACTTTTCCTATTAGTGCCTCTATTGTCTGTGTTGTTATCTCCTCCTGCATTAAGGTTGCACCCTTTGTCTGTGCCTGTTCCATACTTGTCTTCTCATCCTCCAATTGAGCAATCATCTGTGTTTATTGTTCTTGGAGGGGTTCCAATTTGACTTGTCTTTATTGCTTCTTTGTCTGCGTTGTTTTCAACTCTATTTCCAGATTATTCATTTCTTGAGTGCTCTTAAAGTGCTTTGTGATACTCATTGTTTTCTGTCGTTTCTTTATCTCCTGTATGGAAGCGTTGATTCTCTCCTCATTTTGGTCCCAGTATTGGACCTTTTCATCTTCTTCAAGAATAGTCCATATCTGCACAGTTATGTCAAACAACTCTTCTACTTCCCTTGCTTCTTTCTTGATATCAACTATCTGGAGTGTTGATCGTTGTTATTTCTATTATCTAACCTCCAGAGGAGTCATAGGATTGAGCCTTTCTTTGAGATCCTCAATTTACTACTTATATCTATCTATTATTTGTGAGATCATGTTGATCTTCTCCTCTACATTCCTCTCAAGTGCTTGCACACTATCTGGGATGTGATCATATACCACTATTAATCCCTATTCTAGCTTATCTACATGTTCTTTCTCCTCCTTTTTTTTCCGAGGTGAGTTGGTCACATATGATTTGTAACATTTCAATGACTCCTCTACCCACCTCCAAGTTGGTTGCATCCACGCAGGCCTTGGATTTCACTTCTTTCATTACGCTGGCCTGGAGTCCGTATAGTGCCTTAGTGGGTATTTGTGCCATGAAAACCTCAAATTTCTCCACGTCCCTCATGGGTTTCTACACAATATTCTAATCCAATCTGATCATTTGGGACGTGATTGTAAAGGTCTCCCTGCCTTGTACTACAATTTGTACTGTCTCCTCTTCTTCTTTCTGTGCAGGGGGTCGTTGTGTCTTTTCCTATTGCTACATTGTGGCCTATGGTGTTGCTTGGCTCCATACTTGTTGTAGAGTTTCATGGAACTCAATAAGATTGTCCATGATCTCTTCTCTCTATGCCTCTACAATACAAACCACTTCTTCCCCCCTGTCTTGGACCTTGTCCATGACTAACTCCACATCATCCTCTATCAGGGTGATCACTAGGTCTTCCATGATGTACTTCCTCTTTTTACACGCCTCTTTTTCATAAACTGTCTTCTTTATTGTCTGTGAGGGTTGCACCCCACTTGTGGTACACTGGACCCTCTATACCCCAGCCTATGAAGTATCCCCCTTTTCAATCTGTGGTTGGTTTCCTGTCCTTGTCACTGTTTCTGTCCTCCTTGGTCATTTCAACACTGTGTTGATTTCCAATGAATGATTTTGCATTGTTTCCTTTCTAATATTGTCGGCTGAGTTGTTTGTTCTCACTGAGAAAACTGCTTCATCCTTGTCCTTGGGCTTGGAGGTTTGTGTCATGACTAGCCTTGTTTATGGTTTTGTTACTTGCAACTACCATTGCATAGGTCAGTCTTTGACTATAAAGTCAACGTATTCCTTAGTGACACACTATTGCATTTCTAACCACGCCTTCTTTGGATCCCTTGCGGCCTGGATCCACATGTGGTGCCTAGATGCCTTGAACCTAGCTATCCCTTCTATCTATTGGATTACCTCCATAGGTATGCACTACACATTAGTTGCGCGTTGTTGTATCTCTTCCAACAACATTGCAAAAACTGTGTTGTTTTCTTGTTGAGTTTTGTTATCCTTGGCCTGCTAGAGGGACTCATATCTAGACGCATAACATTTCCTTTTCATGTCCAGGAAAGATGAGAACTTTGGCTCCTATCACCCTACCAAATCTATAAGAATGATCAACCAAGAGTAATGGAACTTGGTTCCATTATCCCACGCATCTCTACAATCTATCAAAAACCGGTTCAATAGGTATGGTGCCCAACTGAACATTACTCCTTTCACGGACTGCATGGATACTACAATAACTCCCACTGACGCTTCATATTTTCAACATTTCCTCAATAGTTTGCAAGCCATAAGCTTGTTTGAGAACCTTTCCATGTTGTAGTTAATATCTTTGATCACAATGCCCCTATTACCACGATTGGTGCCAAATTGGGCTTTGACTAGCTTTGTGATTTCCTTCTCGTGCACCTTGTTATCCAAGTATTCCTCTGATTGCACGTCGATTGTAGGTAGTCTTGTGATCTTGGCGATCAATGCCACATCTAGATATACTGGCCTATCCAACCACAAGATGCCTCTGTGTATGTGGGAGACTAGTGGTTTGACGCAGAGCCCAATGTTTTTACCGTGCCCGAAGTGCGGTATGTCCAACAGGTTCATGATGCCAGAGTTATACAACCCCGTTATCCACTACGAAAGCTCCATTATTGGTTTACCCAAGGGTGAAATTTCCCTTGTATTTGTTAAGTAAGTCTCCTCGACCAAATCTGGGAATTTGGCCGCATCGTGCACATCGTGGTCTGAATATCTAATTTTGGGTACCTTTCCTAGCATATCATCCACAGTGACCATTGCATCTGGGAGAAATGAGAGTGTCATATCCATGGAGTCCCATGCCTTTATTTCCTTTCCTACAACAGATGGGCATGCCTCTGCTATGTCTACATCCTCTTCTTCCCTCTCATAATCTGGTCAGTCGGTGATATCCTCAACCAACACCTCCTCTACTTCATGGGTCTGTCGCGGTCCCATTCTTTCTTCAGGCTTCGCAGGTGCCTCGGGGTTAGGGTTCAAAATACCATTTGAGGCCCTAAAACTATGCCCTATTTTGCCCTGCGGTATTGTCAATGTTTCCTCTTCAACCCGTGTTGGGCTGATCGATTTTGTGTCCGACATGGTGACATCTTCCATCTTGACCACGTTTCCAGGATATCTCATTATTTCCTTGCGCCTTTGGCCCCGTCGAGTAAACCGTACATACTATAATGATGTGTCGAACTTCGATGGGGTCATCTTCTCTCCAATTCGCACACTCGCTTGCTTATTCATAAAATTTGAGCTAGGGCACACTCTTTGTATCTCACTCTGTGCTAAACAATTGCTAAGTGTTGAATAAACACGTGCTTTCCACCTTTTATAGACCCAATCGTATATGTTGTTCACTTTTTGCGTGCATTTGCGCCGAGTGTAATTTTTTCTGCGCGTTGTCTCCCGATATTTTTGTAGTAACTGATGTGCGCGATTTGTTTTCGCACATTCTTGTGGTGCAGTGAACTTTTGTGTCTTTTTGTGTTTTTATTCCTTTTTCTATTTTTGTATTCCTTTTTTCTCCTTTTTCCCCTTTTTATTTCTTTTTATCATGTTTCTGTCGTAATCTCTTATATACTACACTATATACATGCCTTTCTCACTACGCTGTAAATTTTAAAGGTTAGTAGGTTGACTGTCCCTGTACAGTTTCAGTCGACTACCGTTGATCATTCCTTTCAGTTCTATTCCAACCAAGTCTTTTAGCTATACAAATCCCCCATCTGTGACAATATTTACTTTATATGGCCCTAGCCAATGCATTCTAAACTTACCAAGGTGTTGGAAAAATTTACTGTCATAGAGTAGAACTAGGTCTCCCTCCTTAAAACTCTTCTTTTTAATATATATATATATATATATATATATATATATATATATATATATATATATATATATATATCATGCCAATATTTGTCTCTTGCTTTCTGTATTTCCTAGTGACATCCCTCCAGAATCCTATCCTCTTCCATTTCCATTAGTTGACTTAACCTTCCCTGTACTACAACCCTTTCTGTCATGTTGGTAATTGCTGCTACACACAGACTGGGTACAAGAAATTCTAATGGCACCACTTCTTCCTGCCCATACACTAATCTGAATAGTGTCTGTCCTGTCAAATTTTTAAATGTGGTCCTATATGCCCACAATATTGTTGGTATTTTCAAGTCCCAATCATCCCTATCGACATTGTAGATCTTAGTCAAAGCATTTTCCAAAATCTTATTGAAAGATTCTATTGTTCCATTTTCCTGAGGATGGTATGGTGTACTCTTCTGGTGATAGATTTAAAACTCCTTGGTCATAGCCTTGATGGTATTATTGATAAAATGAGTGCCTTGGACACTCATCAAAATATTGGGACATCCAAATATGGTGATCACTTTCTCAAACAAGAAGTGTGATGTTATCTATGCGCTACAGTCTTTGACTAGTGTCGCTTCTACCCATCTTATTAAGTATTCAGTCACAATAATGATATATCTAGCTCCTGACCTTTTTGTTGGTGGATTAATAGGTCCCACAAAGTCAATTTCCCATTTTTCAAATACCTTCAAAGTCACTTGTGTTCTTAGAGGCATCTCATCCCTTCTGTTGGGTTTTCCAACCCTTTGCGAGACATCACATTTATGGCAATATTCCTTGGCATATTTATGGATTATTGGCCACCATAATCATGAGCATAATACCTTTTGCGTGGTGGCTTTACCTACATAGTGTCCTCTAGCTATAAATTATGCATGGTGGCTTTACTTGCATAGTGTCCTCTAGCTATACCTTCATGAGCTTCTACTAAAATTCTGGGCTTTTCATGTTCCAATACACACCTTCTCAAAATGATATTTGCACCCATTTTGTATAAATGTCCTGTAATAAGTTGATAGTTTGCAACTCTGACTCCCAGATTTTTCTTCTACACAATGATAAACTCTTGTGGCACAACCCTTGTACTTAAGTATTCAATAATATCAATGAAGTATTCATCAACTACCTATGCTAAAAATAACTACACATTAGGGAAGTTGTCTTCCAAATTAGTAGGTTCTTCTCCATCAGTTACCCTTGACAGGTGATCATGTTCTGCATTCATCTTCATTGGTTTGAATATCACTTCGAAATCAAATTCTTGGAACATAATATTCATCTACAAATCCTCCCCCCCAACACTGGCTTGTTGACTAGATATTTGAGGGTAGAATGGTCTGTGAACATTTTAAAGTGTTTACCTAGTAAACAGTGCCTAGATTTATAAAGTGCATATACCATGGCTAGGCATTCTCTTTCTAGGTGTTGTAATTATGCTCTAATTCTGACAACTTTCTGCTTGCAAAGGATATAGGATGGTATAAGTCCTCTGCTCCTGGATGCACTAGAATTTCTCCAAGTGTTATGGCTGATGCATCTACATGCAAATGAAATGTCTTTTCCCAATCCGGAAATACTAGTATAGGTGTTGTTACCATCTTTTATTTTAAAGTGTCCAATCCTTGTTGACAGTCCTCATTCCACTAAAATATGGTGTTCTTCTTTAACAATTTTTCCATTGGTGCAGTGATATGTGCATACCCATTTATAAACTTCCTGTAATATCTTGTATGTCCCAGTGTTGCTCTTAACTGGTTCACTGACTTTGGTGGTGGTAAATTTACAATGACTACAATCTTAGAAGGATCCACTAGTAACCCTTGTTTACTCACTATATGTCCCAAGAATATTCCAAAAGGTGTATCAAAAATGAATTTCTTGATGTTTAATGATATATGTCATTTCCTGCATATTTCCAACATTAATCTTAACACTTCTACATGGTCCTTTAACAGACTATATATATTCCAATCATCCAGATATACTTCTATAAACTAATGTATGAATTCCTTAAAAGCATCTATGAATACTCTTGAAAATATGGCTGGTGCATTTTCATCCCAAATGGAATGACTGTATATTGGTAGGATCCCCATTATGTAGCAAAATTAGTCTTATACTTGTCTTCTGCAACTATTTTGATCTGATGGTAACCTAAGAATCCATATTTGAATGAATATTCTTCATGGCCTCCGACATTCTTTAAGACCTCATCTGTAAAAGGGGTAGGGAAAGGGTCATGTGAGAAAGCATCATTAAGTTTCCTCAAATCTACACAAATCCTTATCCCCCCTTGTTTCTTTCTTGGACTACCATAGGATTGATATATTCAGATTCCTCTACTAGTTCTATGATACCAGCTTCCAACATTCTGTCAATTTTTTCTTTCACCTTCTACTTATACGTTGGACTCAGTTTGTAGGGTATTTGCTTGACATGTCTATTCTTAGTTTTGAGGGGTATATTCATCTCACCTAGCTCCCCTGTTATGCCTTTAATATCTGTAAAGGTCATTGGAAATAGGTCACTGTATTCGCGCAATAAGTCTGTTATTCTTTCTATTGTTTTCTCATCCCAGTAGTCTCCAATACTTGCCATTTTAGGATTGTCATTCGTCCCAATATTGACTTTATTAACTTTGATTGGTGAAAAAAATAATTATGACTCCAGATATGGACCTTCCACCTCTCTTTCTCCTTCAATTTTTGTAATCTAAATGTTGCACAGATCATCTTCATCTGGTGCTTCCACTTCAAAATGATAGCATGAGAGTAACTGTTTGACTATCTGTCTATTTTTTTGTTGATATTCTGTCATGATTTCAACTTCCGGTTCATTAATAAATAGCATTCCCTATATCAGCTTCAATGATGAATCAATGTTGGGGTTCTCATGTTCAAATGAGAAAGTTACTACAAAATTTTGTAGTAAGCCTATCCATTATGCAGTGCCTCTACACATCTCTTGGTCTATATACCAGTTCCTCAGGATTCCTTCTAATGTATGGATAAAGTGATGAGTCCATTCCTCTGGTGGTGTCATCCTCCATTGTGCCTTGCACTTGTCCAAGTGTTCCACTAGTGTTCTTTGTCCATCATACCTATGCATTTTATTTCTCCCCTGCTCTGTGCCAAATCTAATGTGCAATAGTCATTTACACTGATACCAATCCTGAATGGTTTCTTTGTGCACACCCCACCATATTGCAGGTGTTTCCTTGAGTGAAATATCTAGGGCTAAGAGCCTCTAATTTTCTAACACTTCGTCTTCATATTTTTTCAATAATTCCTCTAAGTCATTTAACCCATGAAAACTGGGAGGTTCTCTTATCTTTGTACCAACCCATCTTACTGCGCAGTCTATTCTTGCACACCTCCTTGTTGAAACTTCATGTAATAGTTGTTGCCAATTCTCCAAACATGTGTCTGAGTTAGAAGCACATGATGTAATGCTTCTTTAGCTGAGTACCCCATCTGCAGTTGGGTTAACATAATCCTCTTCTCGCGTGATGGTTCTGTACAACTAGTTTATTTCCTCCAAATCCAAACAAGTGGGTTCTACAAACCTTTATCCTTCTGAAGGATCCAATGGGGCAATGACTCTATATTCACCTGATTCAAAAGTCATTTTCTTGTCTTCAGGTTGATTATATCTTGGTTATCAAATGCCCAATCCAATCCAAGCAATGCTCGGTACGGTGTTGTGTTGTCTACTATCTCTATTAATTCAAAATCTATCATAGTGCACACTCCATCCAAATCTACTGTCACACCTTTAAGCCTTCCAATTGGCAATACTTTGTGTTGATTTGCTAATTTAAACTGGACATGTGAATAGCCTGGTGTGGTTTCTCCCATACATTTCCATGTCTTCTTAGGTAAGACATTTACTTCAGAGCCTAGGTCCAGTATAATATCACCCATATTAAAATCCCCAATGTTGACATTCAGTCTGAATTCTCTACTTGTCCTTCTTCTTGTATGGAGATGATTCGTTGTTTTCTTTTCTAAATTTCCTTCCACCTTGGTGTTACATCTTTCTATCATATCTTGTGAAACCCTAACAGATGATGGTTCATTCAATAACTTAACACAAGATTGCAGAAAAGTATTTATGGTACTTACTTGCTCTAGATCTTGTCCTTCACTGGTATGGTCCATTGAGAATGGCATCCCATATATTGGTGTATTTTCAAGTTGTTGCACAACTGATGTAGACACAAAAATCTGCTCGAGACACTCATGTATGGATTCCTTAAATGTTTCATTTTCTTTCCGCACGTCAAACTGCTTCTGTGGTTCAATATTCTTCTTAATCCATTGGTGTTGCATTGGATCTCATTTTACTGCATCAATTCCTATCTTAGCTCCTCCTTGAGTGACTATATTGATGTTTCTCCCATCATACATGGCTTTTGCAGAGATCCAGTGGACATTCTATTTGTTCTAGTTCCTTTTTTATTGGATCTTCCCTAAGAGTGTTAGACAATATTCTATGTCATGATCTGCTATGCAATAGTACATACATGTCGCTGGTGGGAGTGGACACTCCCTTGCATAATGTCCCAATTGTTGGAAGTTGTGGCACACTACTAGTCCTCTACCTCTTCCAAATCCTCCTCTACCTCGTCCTCCACCTCTATATCCATATCTATCTCCTCGTGGCATGTTTTATTGAGGTACTTGGTTATAATGCGCAGGGTTATACTGTGGCTACGCATTATTATACTGCGGTTTCACAATGTTGTACTGTTGTTGCACATTATTGTATGGTGGTGGTACCTAGTTGAAATGAGGTGAAAATTGTCTTGTCATCATTTCTACTTGCACCCTATAAGTATCTAAATTTATTTCTCTCATCGGCTCCATCTTCCTACAATCCTTATCAACTTGACCCAATGACTTGAAAAAATTGCAATATGAAATTTTCGGTACTGTCTTATATTTATGCATCATTGGACAGTGATATGGATCATGCCCATATGTCTTAAAAATATCGCACCATGGTCCTCCTATTGGCAATGGGATTGGCACCCCTGTCGCCATATACTGCGCGAAAGTTTGACATTCATTCTTATGGTGTCCTTCTGTCCTAGATAAGGTACACCAAACAACTTCTCTTTTCTCTTTACCCTTATTGTGGTTAAGTTGAAATGTTAGATTCTTCAAATCCTCCTTCAACTTCTCTATTGTTGGATCTATCTGTTGATACTGGTTCTCTTCTAGTTGTAAGGCTTCTTTCAGAGCCTCTGCCTAAGTTTGGAACTTATGTTGTCTTAATGGATATTTCGAGTGTGGTAACAACAATTTCACAAATAAATTCCTATGTTTCATATCAGTCATTACATATTTCAACTTACATTTTAGACATTTAAACCTCCTATCAATCTCCCAAACATACTCACCTAGTTTTTTCCTGATTTCAATCATTTCATTCATATACTGGTCTTCTGATCTAGGCTTTTGAAATTCGTTTATCAATATATTTTTCACATCTACAATAGTATTTTTTAATCCTAGTGGACTGTTTACATCTAGACTCATGTACCAATCCAGTGTGTGGTCTCTTAGTGTGATAGCTAACTGCGCGAGATTTGTTTCCTCATCTATGATCTGATTTGCTTCTAAGATCTTCCCATAGATGAATATGTGCTTCTTAGGGTCCTCTGATTCCTCTCCCCAAAATTTTGGTAACCTGATCGTGGGATCATGACCTGCCATTTTAAATTGTGTTGAAATACTACCTCCACGCGGTGTAGACAGTTGACTGTTACTTCCTGAATTGTCTCTTCCAGTTGATGCTCCTTTCTTGGATGTGTATCATATTGTCTTTATTCCACTAAAATCTAGTTTTCTAAATGTTGGTGTTCTTTCTGGTGTGTTAGTTTCACATGGGGTTATAGGTTCCATACTGACGATGATCTGGATTGGATTTTTTCCTTTTGTTCCTGCCCTCGGACCTCCTATTTTCATTTCATATGTTGCGTGCAATATTTACTCAATATGATCCACATCCCAGAGATCCTCTACCTCTTCTTCATCTCTTTCCAAGCCCTCTCTATCAACTATGGATCTCTTCTTGTTATTCATCTTATATTGGTAGGGTACTCCACTGTCCGTCTTTCCAGCTTTTGCCATTATCTTCTTTATATAGTCTTCCTCTATCATGATTGGGTCCATGGCCTCCTTCTTCTTCCATTTATCCATCTCTTCCTCCATTTCTCAGCTTCCTGTTAGTGCTTTCCCCCTTCCCCCATGCACGCGGGGAAGTTTAGTTGTCTGATTCCATAGTAATCACACCATTGTCATACAATAAAATCTTAATTGGAGTATACAATGATCTGGATTCTCTGCTCTTTTATTTAATCTGATGCAAAATCTGGCATTATGTGCATTACATCTTCAATCATACAATCATGATGAGGTTAGGGAACCTCTATGAGGCAGACTAGATCACACCAGGCACCTCAACCTATGACCTAACCCTTAAAATATAGCTTATCCAACTCTTCAACAACCTTATTACCACAATTATCAACAACCTACAACAACAACGTCAACAACCTCAACCCACCCTAACCTAGGCCTCCTAGGTTCTTATTTATATTATTTTTCAAGCTTATAGTCGTTACAATCCTTATAAAAAACGCTAACCCTATCATAGTTAGGATTCTCTGCCTGCGCGCCACATTGATTTTCCTCTTGCATGTTGTTTTTCCTTCTTTTTCTTCATGCTGCTTTCTTTCCATCTGCTGCGCCTGATCCAAAATTAGGTATTCCTTTCCAAAATTAGGTCTTTCCCCAAATAGGTCTTTTCTCCAAAAATAGGCCTGCGCCCAGAATAACCGTCCTTCTCAAAATAGGCATGCACCCAGAATAACCTTCCTTGTCAAAATAGGCCTGCACCTAACAATGTTTCTCTTATGTGAAAAGTATCATTACCTTTATCCTTGAGGAAAATGCTCCTTTTATGCGGTCTCTAGTTGGTTAGAGATAGTTGAGTACGAGTAAAAAGAGTTAGGAAACTAACCAAATCCGTAACTCAACATTTAATTTGGCATAATTATATTTTTTATCATTTATTATCCTGTACGTGTGATGCAGACCCCCCTTCTCTCATCGGGGCTGCTCGACCCCCTAATCAAGAATCGTTAATTATTCCCAAGATGGATCAGCTCCTCGGGACCTTGCTGGTATCAAACCCAAAACGCAGGCCCTACTATCACCCTCAGGGTTTTCGCGGTCACGATCTGATCGTTACCGACCTGTCCATCGATCGACGGTTCACAGAATTTGTGGGCTTCCAAAGTGCTCACTCGTTATCAGAGAGCCTTGTCCCCGCAATCGAAAAAGTGCTCGCCCAACCTCCTTTAAATTGTGGTCGTTGATCCCCTGTCTCAACAAGATCAACAGTCCTAGCAAATTGTGGGTTGCGAACTAGCGTGCTCACTAAAATTTCATCCACTCCCCGCAATGATTCATCACCTTCGATTGTTCGTTCTCATATCAACATTCAAGATCCACTTCGGGAGTCCACACTTCAGGAGCCTAAAATTCCCCCACAATTTCTTCCTCCCAGAGTACTTTCACTCAGAGTTCACAATCCATTCACACGTGTCTCCCACAGATCAACGACTATGGTTAACTCTGGCTCTTCAGGCTTTGGGAGTTTCAAAATATCCACGCTTGCTTCCTCCAAAGTGACTATCTTCTGAGTGGAAGATCTGTTGACACCTGTCCTCAAAAAATAGATGGCTCAGATGAACTCCATCTCTCTGGCCTTCGGAAGTCTCAACTTCATGTTCTCTTTCTCTCGGAGCACTTTCACCCGAAATACATGATCCGTCGACGCGTGTCTTTCTGGATCTGACAGTCACAATCCACTTTGGCTCTTCAAGCTTCAAGAGTTTCAACTCTCTGCACTCACTTCCTCTCAAGGTACTTCCACCCAAAGTACAAGATATGTTGAAGCGTGTCCCTCTAGATCCGACAACCATTATCCACTTCGGCTCTTCGGGTTTCATGAGTTTCAAACTCATGCACACTCATTCCTCCTAGAGTGCTTTCACCAGAAATTCATAGATCTATCTCACGTGTACCTCTAAATATGATGGCTATGATTCACTTCATCTATTCGGGCTTCGGAAAGTTCAACTCCTCCTCACGAGTTTCCTTTCGAAGTGCTTTCACCCAAAGATGACGGATTTTCGTCACATATCCTTCGCAACGGACGATCGCGATTTACTTTGGCCTTCAAGACTTCGGAAGTTTGTCACACTCCATGTTTGAAATCCTCCGAATTGAATTTCCCCAAAGTCTTAGATCTGTCGACATGTATCTCCTGGAAACCAATGACCTGGATCTACTTTGGCTCTTCAACGATTTCACTTCCTCTTTGACCACAAACTTCCTAAGTTATCTCGCTCTGGAGTTGTATATCTTATGCCACCTGTCCCTCTAGATGATGGACGATCCCTAATCACTTCGAGACTTCAACAAGTCTACTCCCCTATGCACACAAAGGATTAAGGCCCGTGCACTTTACCTGGATCCAACACTTGTCGGTCCTTCACACCCACAACCAACAGATGGGATATTTCCTTCTCCTCGCGCATTCCTCCTTTGTCTTGGACCTTGAACTAACGATCTAGATCTCTTCCTATAGCCGATCTGACGGTTGCTACCGCTCTTCCTCCTGAGCTTCTTTTTTCTCCTAGACTTGTGAAAATTTGTAAGTGTTCACAGGTTGTGGCCTCCGAACCTTCTCCTATGAAACTAGTTTCTAGGGTCTCGACCCCGCTTTCCCTCCTGAGATTTGACAATGAAAATTGACCTCGGCTCTGGTGCACACTTGCGATCTACGTGAAAACTTGTACTACTCCTCCCGAGCTTGTGAAATTGAAGTAAATTCACTTCTCCGCTCACTCATTGCGTTGTCTCTCTTGAGTTTTTTCTTACTCAAGTTCTAATATTTCATTCTCTTTACTCCGCAAAGGGATTCTTGTGCCTTCTCGGAAACTTTTTCTCAATGCACACTTGCATATATTACGAAGTATTCAACAACTCCATGGGTGTCTTCTTCTTGACACTCTTTCTCCTCAATCTCGAAACAAAGTCTTTTCATGCACACTTTCACCTACTTAATGCCATCCTGGAAGAGTTATATAGATTTCTCAATGACTCTATCTTTTTGCTTACTCTGCAAAGTTTCTCCTCTAAGGTTCAGATGCACACTCCTTGCATTGGCTACAAAACCTCAAATGTTCTGTTGTGCACTCCTTGCACAACCTAAAGAATTCAAAACGATATAACAACCTCAACGAAGACAGAGAATTCTATCTTCCTACTGCAGATGAAAACCTATCACATACATCTACATCATACATAAACACACAAAAATAACATTCATCATATACACATAAACGCACAAAAAGTTCATATGTAGGAAAAATGATTTCTTCCTCTATTAAGATGAATATTTGTTTACAAATATGTATAGAGATTGGACTATCACAGAGTCTCATTTTTTTCTCCTACTCCTATATCCTACTATCTTCACTACCATCATATTCAATAACCTAATCTCCAGCAACCTCATTTGGGCATACAATGAATCTACATATACAAGAAGGTTCCTAGGGTTCCCTCCAACTACCTATCTTCTCGAAAGAAGCTAACTACCCATTAGTTCTGTTACATTAAATTCTAGGAGTGAAACTCCGAGATCACTTGTGATCATTTTCTCCCAAGCGTTTTGATCTTCTTCAGTTTTCAATCTGTTCAAAGAGATTTGTAGGAAAATGCCAGTGTTATGATTCTGAATTGATTCAAAGGTGCACTAAGGTGTTGAGTTGTCTCTCCACGTATGTTTGTTGATGATGGTCCTGCATCATACTCCACTGCTGGGAAAATCATGAGCTCCTACTCATGGCTCCCTCTACTATGCTATTGAGATCCTCTAGGGTCCCAAACCTGAAATTGGAGTTGTCTTCTTACTCCCCTTTCTTGCTGCCTCTACTGCCCTGTTGGTCCTGCAGGTCCTCTTCTGTTCCATCCTTCTTTGTTGACTGCTTCTTGTGTTGTTTCCAACATCAATCTCTTAATACCCTCTATTTCCTTGTCCAACCGGTCCATTGGCTGGCTCTTCTCCTTCATCTCACTCTGTTGCATCTCCTTTCCATCAATTTCCAACTTGACTTGTTGGATTAGCTGACTTTGCATTTTTACCCTTCTCTCTAGGGCCTCCAGTTCTTCACACAGATCAACAAAATCCATGCTATATGTTGCTCTCTCCTCTGTTGTAGGTGCACATTCTATAGTCATCTCTTGCTCAGCTTCATGGCTGAAAAATTTTATCCATTCCTATGAATGTTCTTCTCCTTCTGTTGCAGATCCCAATTCTACACTTGCCTCCTGTTCATCTCCTTAGCTGAAAGTTTTGAGCAATTCCACCGAATGCTCTTCTTTCTCCATCTCTTGGCCACATTGAAATGTGTGCTCTTTTTCTTCCTCACCAATCTGATCAATCTGACCCTTCATGTTATCTTCATCTTCTGTGGCACTAGTTGGCCACTCTGCTGCAAACTCCAGTTATGCAGTCTCACCTCTGAGTTGATACTCAACTTCCTCCTCTGATAGATTGACTCTATCAACACCTCTTATGTTGGTTCAACTCCAACTTCCTCTAGCTGCTCCCCAGGCTGGTATACTCCTCCATCTGTCTCCAACCTGATATGTTGGATGTGATGTATTTGCACTATCACCCTTCTTTCTAAGGCTTCCAATTCTTCATACAACTCAGAAAAATCCATGTTGTATGCTTCCTCTTCTACTGTAGGCTCCAGTGTTGCAGTCATTTCCTGTTCAGCTCCCTGGCTAAAAATTTTGAGCAATTCTGTCAAATGCTCTTCTCCTTCTTCTTATGGGGAAAACATCAGTGTCTGCTCCTTCTCTTCCTCCTCTTTGACAGTATCTATTGAATGTCTTTCCTCTACTCCACCTACATCACAGATAAATTTAGCTTCAAAAGAATTTGGCCCCATGGTCTCTTTCTTGGATTCTTGTTGCACCACCTCTTCATGTGAAACACTTGCATTAGCCTCTGCTAGACTATTAGGCAGGAATATTCGAATACCCCCAACGATTAGAACACTCCTCTGATCCTCCTCCTCTGTGATGGAAGTATTTAGTTTCTCATCATATTCGTTCACATGGTCAACAAACCTACATGAATCTTCATCTATCAGCACTCCTTGTTGATCTGAACTCACTTCTAAGCTCCTGAGACTTTCAGACAGTCTCATTCTAATTCCCTTTCCCACCTAGAAAATTGGGATTTCTCTCCTGTCCACCTGACAGTCTATGAGATCAACTGATACCATCTCATTTCCAACCTAACAATATGAATTTCCACTATTTTCCTCCTGACAGTCTATGAGATCCTCAATTGATCTCCTCATTTCCCACCTGGCAATTTGAAAATTCATCTCTGGCCTCCTGGCAGTTTATGAGACCTTTTACTGATCTCACCTCCTCCTCATCACTGAGGTTCCTTCCAACTTTTGGTTCACATATGTAAACCACTTCCTCTGTGTCTCTGAGGTTTTCAACATGCCTCATCCACCTCCTTACTACCTGTTGTTTCTTTCTGGCCAACAAATTTTGAACATACCATTTTTCCTTCATGTTCAGAGGCCATTCGTACCTCTAGTGTACCTTTGCCTTCTGTTATACCTTCAATTTCATTTGCTCCATTATTTCCCTTATCTCAATGATCTCCATATCCATATCTGGATTTATTTTCTACTTGTGGCCCTCTCTCCAACCATGTTCATGGCCTTCAATAGTGATTTTCACCTTCTACCTGCCCTCCTAGCAAGTTTGTTGTTCACTTTGCAACTGAAATCATCCCCAAATTCTCCCACATCTCACTTGGTTGTCTACTGACTGCTGCATACTTGCAACAATCCTTCACACAGAGCATCAATACTCTATCTCCTCCTTCACCTGCTATCCACAAGCACAATTAAGCTTCTGATACCATTTGATGTTATCGGATTATCTCTTTTCACCTTCTCACCTTTGCCTATGATCTATAGACAAATTTTAGCTCTTGATACTACTTGATGTAGTCAGACTTTCTTCTCTTTCCTTTTCCTATTGTCTGGAAGCAATTTTAAGCTTTAATATCACTTGATGATATCAAACTATCTCTGTCTCCTTTGTCTACTGTCTGCAAACAAAATCAAGCTTTGATAGCACTTGATGCAGACCCCACTTCTCTCCTTGGGGCTTCTCGACCTCTCGGTCAAGGATCGTTAACTATTCCCGAGCTGGATTAGATCCTTAGAACCTTGTTGGTCTCAAACCCAAAATGCAAGCCCTATTATCACCCTCAGGGTTTTCGTAGTCATGATCTAATCGCTATCGACCTTTCCTCCGATCGACGACTCATAGAAATTGTGGATTGCCAACGTGCTCACTCGTTATCCAAGATCCCTATCCCCACAATCAACAAAGTTCTCTCCCAACCTCCTTTAAATCGTGGTCGTTGATCCCCTAACTTGACAAGATCAATGGTCCTAGAAAATTGCAGGCTGCGAACTAGCGTGCTCACTAAAATTTCCTCCACTCCCCGCAATGATTCCTCACCGTCGATTGTCCATTCTCAGATCGACGATCAAGATCCACCTCGGGAATCCATGCTTCGGGAGCCTCAATTTTCCCCACACTCGCTTCCTCCTGGAGTGCTTTCACCCAAAGTTCACAATCCATTGACACGCGTCTCCCACAGATCAACGACTATGGTTAACTCCAGCTCTTTGGGCTTCGAGAGTTTTAGACTCTCTACGCTTGCTTCCTCCGAAGTGACTATCTTCCGAAGTGGAATATCTGTTGACACATTTTCTCAATGAGCAGATGACTCAGATGCACTCCGAATCTCCGACCTTCGGGAGTTCTTTCTCAACACACTCATTTTTCTCCCGCAGTGGATTTTCTCCAAAATGGCAGATCTTCTGCCACGCATCCTCCTCAAATAAACGGATCGAGTCCACTTCGACACTTCATCCTTTAGGAGTCTCAACTTCACGCTCACTTTGTATCAAAGATCTTTCACCTGAAATACATGATCTGTCAACGCATGTCTTTATGGATATGACGGTCATGATCCACTTTGGCTCTTCGAGATTCAGGAGTTTCAACTCTCTGCATTCGCTTCCACCAAAAGTACAAGATCCGTTGACACATACCCCTCTAGATCCGACGACCACTATCCACTTCGGCTCTCCAGGCTTCGGTAATTTCAGACTCCTACACACTTGTTCCTCCTGAAATGCTTTCACCTGAAATTCATAGATCTTTGTCGCATGTCCCTCTGAATCTGATGGCTATGATTCACTTCGGCTATTCGGGCTTTGGGAAGTTCAACTCCTCCTCACCTATTTCCTTAAGAAGTGCTTTCACCCGAAGATGACAGATTTCTTCCACGTATTCTTTGCAATGGACAATTGCAATTTACTTCGGCCTTCGGGACTTCGAGAGTTTGTCACACTCCATGCTTGAAATCCTCTGAAGTGACTTTCCCCGAAGTCTCATATATATTGACACGTATCTCCTGGCAACCAACGACCTGGATATACTTCGGCTCTTCGACAATTTTTCTTCCTCTTTGACCACAAACTTCTGAAGTGCTCTCGCTTCGGAGTTGTATATCTTACGCCACCTGTCCCTCTAGATGATGGACGGTCCCTAATCACTTCGGGACTTCGGGACTTCGACAAGTCCACTCCCCTGTGCACACAAAGGGTTAAGGCATGTGCAGTTTATCTGGAACCAACGCTTATTGGTCCTTCATGCCCAGATCCGATGGATGGGATATGTCCTTCTCCTTACGCATTACTCCTTTGTCCTGGACCCTGATCTGATGGTCCAAATCTCTTCCTCCAGTCGATCTGACTATTGCTTTCGCTCCTTCTCTTGAGATTATTTGTTCTCCCAGACTTGGGAAATTTTTTAAGTGTTCATAGGTTGTGGCTTCTGAACCTTCTCCTGTGAAGCCAATTGCTAGGGTCTCGACTCTGCTTTCCCTCCTGAGATTTGAAAATGAAAATTGATCTCAGCTCTAGCGTACACTTGTGCTCTACGTGCAAACTTGCACTACTCCTCTCGAGCTTGTGAACTTGAAGTAAAGTCACTTCTACGCTCACTCCCTGCATTGTCTCTCTTGAGATTTTGCTCACTCAATTTCTAAGATTTCAGTCCCTTTAATCCTCAAATGGATTCTTGTGCCTTCTCGACAACTTTTGCTAAATGCACACTTTCATAGCTTATAGAGTATTCAAAAACTCTATGGGTGTCTTATTCTTGACACTCTTTCTCCTCAATCTCGAAACAAAGTCTTTTCATGCACGCTTGCACCTACTCAATGCCCTCCTAGCATAGTTCTATAAAGTTTCCAATGACTCTATCTCTTTGTGCTTCCTCTGCACAGTTTCTTCTCTAAGGTATTCAACAACCTTGAGGTTTCCCTTGATTTTTCATCACACTGGTGCACCCTCCTGGTACATTCTTTTCTGACTCAACATAGTTCAGATGCACACTCCTTGTGCTAGCTACAGAACCTCAAATGTTCTACTGTGCACTCCTTTCACAACCTAAAGAATTCAGAACGATATAACAACCTCAACGAAGACAGAGAAGTCTATCTTCCTACTGCAGATGAAAACCTATCACATACATCTACAACATACATAAACACGCACAAATAAAATTCATCATATACACATAAACGCATAGAAATTTCATATGCAGGAAAACTGATTTCTTCCTCTATTAAGATGAATATCTATTTACAAATATGTATAGAGATTGGACTATCACAGAGTCTCAGTTCTTTCTCCTACTCCTATATCCTACTATCTGCGCTACCATTGTGTTCAGTAACCTAATCTCCAACAACCTCATTTGGGCATACAATGCATCTACATATACAAGAAGGTTCCTAGGGTTCCCTCCGACTACCTATATTCTTGAAAGAAGATAACTACCCCTTAGTTATGTTACATTAAAGTCTAGGACTGAAACTCCCAGATCACTCATGATCATTTGCTCCCAAGCGTTTTGATCTTCTTCAGTTTTCAATCTATTCAAAAATATTTGTAGGAAAACACCAGTGTTAAGATTCTGAATTGATTCAAAGGCACACTAAGGTGATGAGTTGTCTCTCCACGTGTTCTTGTTGATGATGCTCCTGCATCAACATGACTATCCCTTGAGTATCCTACGTATACACAGGTTTAATAACTATGAGGGCTAGTACATCCTTCAAAAAATTGTTTTTTAGAAGGACTCAAGGAGGTATGAGAAAGATTTGTTTGTAAGGAGGATATGGATAAGGCCATAAAGAAAATCAGTGCTTCAAAAGTGGAAACTGACACTATAACAATTGGGTCCATTTTTTTATGTTGTCCGCCCACAGAGATGTACCCACATTGATATTTATTTCCACACAATGACGTGTACTAAGGGGGAAATCGAGGGTTTTCTTCCCATTAATGCCAATGAAACAACAAATGAGGATTTGCACAATTCCACGTTTAAGAATATCTCTTATGGTTTTGCCTATCTCATCAATCATCAAAATAAAGAATCTTTTTCTCTCAAAATATCACCCGAGCCGACTTCTTGTAAAGTATGAATGAAAATTAAATTTAAAATACATATAGATGTTTCACAAGGAAAATGGTTAAATTCTTATAAAGTTATGCATGTAAAGGTATAAATTAAGGTTGAGGAGAGTCTTAACAAAAATACTTCACAAAATTTGAAAATCCTAGCACGAGATAAGTATGAGATAATTTATCTTTGTTATGGTTCCTCCAAATGAAAATGGTGTAAAGTTTGATGGCATTGTAGTTGGTGTTGACCCCCATTTCGGTTAGCAGTTCTTAGCTGGCAAAGCATTGCCATACTCTCCCCTCATTTCAAATTGCTTGTGCAAAGTTTTTGGACACTCTCGCTGAGCTGCTGCTACACATTTTAAAGTTTGAAAGTTTGACCGACATGTTACAGGTTCAATATAAGTTTTTACAGGATTGACATGGTACTTGGCAAAGTTGATGAAATATTTGGTATAATTGTCATACCTTTCTATTAGCACTAGAAGTCACCTTCATATTGCATCGAAGGTAAGCCCAATACCTATCAATTTATACAGTAAATGTAAATGAGTTTTAGGTGATCAAATCGAGAGGGCTCAATGATAATAACGTTCTAACTTAGAAAATCTGGGCTAACATGTACAAGCAATTGAGGTCTTGTATCAACTCCAGTCAGTAACTTGGAGTAAGGTTGAATAGAGGGAAGACTTTGGAAAGGAGAGTGTAGAGGTATTATATGGACATCAGGTCTTCCAACAGCCTAAGGAGGAAAAACTCAAACACAAGATCCTCTTGAATTCAAATTTTCAAAGAAATTGAAAGACATTATAACAACACTATAATCAAACATTCATCATAATACAGTTACAAATATTCATGTGAATCAGGCATTCATGAACTCTCTCAATATCAGAGGCAAATAAGATGGAGTAAGAAAGATGACTTAGATTAACTAAGATGTCTCAAAAACCAATACATAACTAGAGAACCAGTGTTCTTCATAAAAATATTACAATAGCAGGGAGCCTAGCTCAACCATTCGACCCTTTCACAAAATATCAAAATGACTCCTATATACTCAGAGCCAAAACAACAGAGACATGTTTGAGTCATTTCATTTAAGGCATTGTGTCTACGTCTTCTCAGTTAGACTGTGCAGGTATTCCTTTGTCAAACGCAACCTTAACTTGGCATGGGCCTTCAGGCAAAAAACTTCCATCGAGAGGGGGCTCTGGCTGACAACTCTGTCTCTGCAACCAGACCCTCCATGATTTCCATTTATGGAGTGAGTTGAAGATTTCAACCACTAGTCCTTTTTCATTTACTGCTCCTTCTCAGGATCGCAACAAGGTTAAACGCCCAAGGGATGTTGTGCACTGTTGGTGGATGACTAAGCTCACCCTATGATATTGAAACCACAATGGTTTCACTCTGTAACAAACGTGGATGCTTTCTTCCTTTGGCACAAACCTTGTGGATTTTTCACCCTTACCTGCATGCAACCTCAGGCCATGACCCAACGCTTAATTCCCGAGTGCTTTGCGATTTCTCATTTCGCGAGTCTCCACTCCACTTGATTCCAAATATCACAATGCACGAACTCACGAAATGGCCTTTTCAGATCAACGCTTAGAATTTCTTTGAAATTTGACATCCAGGATCGATTCCTTGAACAAATTCAACCGCACTCCACTTAATAGGTGCTTACTTTTCTTTATGGCCATGCTTTCCATAAGACCCCGGGCTATGATCGTGGGCCTGATTCCCAGGCGCTTCGCGATTTCACGTTTCATGAGTTCGTACCATGCTCCATGTTGAAATATCTGAGTCACAAAATCGTGATCGCTCAGATCGAGTGACATGTCCCTTTGCATCGGACGACCCAGATGAATATCGACACTTTGAGATCTCGGGTTGTCGACATTTCGGGACCTTGGCTATCGACATTTCTCACTTGAGATTTTTCGAAACAAATTTCTCCATGTTGATCCTATGCCACGTGTCCTTATGAAAAGGATGACCCATATCATTTCATGACTTCTCGTTTCACGAGTCCTCATGACTCTGCCCTTTGACTACTTCATTCAATGAGTCAGTGAAATGTTGATCCTGCGCCACACATCCTTCTGAAATGGACGACTAAGATTGACCTCATGATTTCAGACCTCTGTCTGATGTTAAACTTCATGTAACCTTATGGTCTCGATAGCATGATGGTCATCGATCCGATCTTCCTGATGGATCTTTGCCATTGAAAGATGATCTAGCTCGCTCGCTTGATTTGAGTCCATATCAGACTGCTTTAAGTGTTGCGCTTTGACGCTTCTTGCGCAGGCCGCGAACTTGGGCTACCTGTTGCCCTTGAAAACTATATGTGATAACATTTGGATCCACAGGGGATGGCATGCTCCCTGCAAGCTGCCAAGAACAAGTAGTTCAAGTCGCCTTATGCATTGGGCTATGGAGTCGAGCTCAAAACATCTTTCTGAAAAATACAGGCCGATAAGTAAAAACGAAAATAAATACACATGCTCCAAGGAGCGTATTTATATACAGTCCTTAACTAATTGATTTTGATACAGTGCTAGGTGAAAGAAAATTTCCACCATAGCCATTCAAGTAACTTCCTAACTGGAAGATCCTTCACTCTGTCCATGATTGATAGCAGATAATGCAACCGTGACAGAAGAACAGTTACATTCTTTAGCTTTCCTCCTAATGATGAGGTCAGGATAAAGTTGGGCGACTTCCAAACATGAAGAAAATACATCTCCATGTATTCCTTCACAGGCTCGTAGGCCAAGTGGAAAACTCCAAAAAAATTGTAATAGGCAGCCTTCTCTGCTACACAACTGCTCACACATGGCTGAATATCTTTGGTAGGCATAGGTGGGTGAATAGTCGATGCAGGCTGACTGGTCCCAGGTGATTGCTTCTCACTTACAAGCTCTGGACAGGAGATAAACTGCTCCTCCTGTACATGTTGATCTCTGTCTTCTCCAGGTCCAGGATAGTTGATTTCCACCCAATGCTTTTCCTTAATGAATAAAGGAAAAGGCTCTATAGTTTGGTCTTGGAAACCTTTCATGAAACCATACTCACCTGTGAGTATTGACGAGATAATGCCATTTGAAAATTTCAGAACATCTGAAACGTATGACTCCATGTATATGGCCACAAGATCATGAATAATGTGACAGAATCCTGGCTTCTTTAGAAGACCAGGCTGCTCCTCTATAAAATTCTCTCTGCTTGCAAATAAATGCCCTCCTTTCTCTTTTAAAACCAACTCTTGATCATCAACAATTGTAGTCTCTTCTTCGTAAGAATGGTCACAAGATAATGGTGCAACATGATTTAGAACATCAAAACTATGATAAGCCAAGAACATACAATTATCTATGCAATCAGCCACTACTACATGCTCAAAATGTTCTAGAAACTAATCATAAGATTTATATGCATTCCTTCCCATCGAAAAATCTGTAACTATTGAAGGATCTGATTCCAAATGTGAATCACACCCACTTCCTCATAGTTGTTCCAGATCTGATTCATTTTCACTATCTTCTTGCTCAGAATCTGAAACAAATTGGCAGTCTTCTTGTTCATGCAAATTTTCGAGATATGCCTGCGTATGAACCCACTTGCTAGCCCTGATGTTTTCTTCGATCTCTACATCATATTCAAACAAATGTATTAACGATGAATATTTCCTTTCTCTCAGGAGAAGGACAAGCTCTGGATGCTGAGCCATGACATAGTACACCATGGTAGCAGTCTCTGTGGGTCTGATCTCCACAGGAATACTATGATAAATGTTGTAAAACCTCATGTTGAAGATAGCCAAGGCTTCCTCTTCCCCTCTCCTCAAGGAATTAAACGCAAACCAGTACTCATACAGGGACTTTTTCTCACCCCAACACTTTAAAAATGCATGACATAGCTCGGTCCAGGAGCCAATAGAACCAGCTTCCAGACATCTAAACCACAGAACAAAATCTCCAGACAAAGAGTGTGAGAACAACCTCACAATAACATCCTCATGAACAATCTTGAACTGGTCAACAAAGTTCTCAAAGGCCCCCAAGTGCCTCTCGGTTGTAACATGGTATTCTCCAGAAAAATGAGGAAGATACTCAAAGGAATCATGAGCATAAGGGTTAAGGAAATATGGTAACCTCAGAGGTTTAAACAACTTATTTCTTATTTTAATTTGAAAATCAATGGGCTGATCATGAGGATAAACGAGTTGATGGAAAGGCTCGGCAGGAATAACAGAGGGTAACAAGATTTGGGAGGACTGTGAATTGTTTTCAACCTCCTCAGGGCTACAAGGGTGATCAATTTCAAGAGGATATGCAATACAGATCTCACTTTTATGAATAGGCAGAGGTAAAGACACAAGATCGACATCTTAAACACAAGAAAAGGGCATGTTTTCTTCTTCCAAGGATGGATAAATAAACGAAGGCCTATTATCATCTGAATAGACGAAGAAGAAGATAATCCTCTTTATATGTGAAGGGAACGAGAGAAATGAGCTGATAAACAAGAACATGATTTCATGGATAAAGCTCATAAACTGATACCTGGTCTTCCCCTTCAGTATGGTCATCTTTCTGTCAACATGATCCTCCCCAGTGGAGTCTTCGATCGTGGAGTCGCCAGGTGAATGATATGCAGATTGACTGTGTCTAATCTTTGCTCACCATCAAAGACCAGAGTTGATCATTGTGTTCTCCCAAGGGCTACCAGGTGTAGCCAGAAGTAGCCATACTGAAACAGTGGAGCTGAGACAATGGAGTCGCCTCAGTGGAGTCGACAAGTGCAAGTGAAATCTTCAATGGTTCTAATGTTTGATGCACCTTCAGAATCAGAAGCTCGTTGTCGTTCTACCCAGAGAAAAGTCTTCAATTCGTTCCCCGACAACGATGTCATAAATGTTAGCACTAGAAGTCACCTTCAGATTGCATAGAAGCTAAGACCAACACCCATAAGTTTATACAGTAAATCTAAATGATTTTTTGGTGATCAAATGTAGAGGACTCAATGATAATAATGTTCTAACTCAGAAAATCTGGGTTGGCATGTACAAGCAATTGAGGTCTCGTATCAACTTCAATCAGTAACTTGGAGTAAGGGTGAATAGAGGGAAGACTTTGGTGAGGAGAGTGTAGAGGTCTTCTATGGACATCAGGTCTTCCAACAACCTAAGGAGGAAAAATTCAAACACAGGATCCTCTTGAATTCAAATTTTCAAGGAAACTGAAAGACATTATAATAGAACTATAATCAAGCATTCATCATAATATAGTTACAACAATTCATGTGAATTAGTCATTCATGAACTCTCTCAATATCAGAGGAAAATAAGATGGAGTAAGAAAGTTGACTTAGATTATCCAAGATGTCTCAAAAACCAATACATAACCAGAGAACAAGTGTTCTTCATAAAAATATTACAATAGCAGGGAGCCTAGCTCAACCATTCAACCCTTTCACAAAATATCAAAATGACTCCTATATACTCAAAGCCAAAACAACAAAGATGTGTTCGAGTCATTGCATCAAGGTATTATGTCTGCGTCTTCTCAGTCAGACTGTGCAGGTATTCCTTTGTCATAGGCAACCTTAACTCGGCATGGGCATTCAGGGAAAAAACGTCCATCGAGGGGGGGCTCTGGCTGACAACTCTGTCTCTGCAACCAGAACCTCCATGATTTCCATTTATGGAGTGAGTTGAAGCTTTCAACCACCAGTCCTTTTTCATTTACTGCTCCTTCTCGGGATCGCAACAAGGTTAAATGCCCAGAGGTTGTTGTGCGTTGTTGGCGGACAACTAAGCTCACCCTATGATCTTGAAACCGCGACGATTTCACTATGTAACGAACGTGGGTGCTTTTGTCCTTTGGCACAAACCTTCTAGATTTTTCACCCTTACCTGCATGCGACCTTGGGCCATGACCCAACGCTTAGTTCCCGAGTGCTTCACAATTTTGCACTTCGAGAGTCTCCACTCCACTTGATTCCAAATATCGCGATGCATGAACTCGCGAAATGGCCTTTTCAGATCGACGATCAGGCTCGCTTTGAAATTTGACGGCCAGGATCGGTTCCTTGTGTTATCACTCCAAGAAACACTCTGTGGTTGCAGACCAGAGGTGCTTGGTAACTTAAGAAATGAATGTTTTTTGTATTTTGTGAATGTGGATCAATGGGATAACTCAATATAGCTTATGGCATTCAAACATAAAAATGATAAACAAATAGACAGTGCTCTCAAAGATTGATTAATCAGCAAGCAGCTTTAAAGTGGGTGGAGAATAAATTGTAACTAAACCAGTGCAAAGCAGGGTCTAAGAGACAATCAAAGAATTATTATCAGGTTATGAGCTAAACAATGGGATGACAGCCATTCAAAGCTTGACAACACAGATAATAATG
>ML828261.1:0-16103 GCA_009831015.1 Picea engelmannii
TCACCTCGAATTATAAATCCCCTACCTTGGTTCTCCTGCCATCAAAATGTAAGGCAAACTGCCTTGTCACCTCAGGATGGCCTCTTTGCATATTATGGCAGAAAGAGAGGCATCCCACTCTTTGAAAAACTTCTCTTGCCATGGGCTCTATATCGAAAAGATGCATATCCATAGGTTTAGTTCTAACTAACTTACCCCCTTCATGTGTTGTCTTCATCTGAGGAGTCTCCATAGCTTAGAATGAGAGCTTCTTGTGACTTATAGGGTAATAATGAACAGGAGGACCTAAAGTCGAGCTTCAAATGGATAAAAATGCCCCTTTAAACCAGACTGGTGCTAGTAAGCAAAAACTTGGTTGTGGAAACCCCTCCCTTAGATTTGTGCAGGTATTGAAAGTCTAGAAAATGAGAGGGTACTCTGTAATTGGCCCTTTGAAGCTGGGTAAAAATTCTCAACTCAAAAGTCAAAGGAAGCAGGGAAGACAGAGTTTCGTTAAGCATCGCCTTTGCGTAGCGCAATGTGTATGCAGAGGATAGGTTGTTTAGATGTTGTAAGCCCAATAGATATGGTGGGTGGATGTATCAGACTTTGAAATGAGTAGTGAAGTTCATAGGTTTGAAATGAGAGGAGACAAGGATATGATGTGAAGAAAATTCTCTCATAACCATGCAAGCCCGATAATCCAAACTCTGAGCGCTAATTCTCTATGAAAATTAATGTACAGAGGAGGAAACACGGGATACATGTGGAGTAAACACTTGTTTGAATCTTCAACGAGATTTCAGGATGAAGTCTCGAACATCACGGCCTCATAATCTAACTCAGCATCAGATCTGGTCACATTGTTGTCGCCTAGTTAGAACTATGAGTTTGCACAGCACAACACTCTTGAGTTTTCAAAATCACAAACCATTATCAGGGCTCGTAAATACGATATCTTGAAGGTATATTTTAACCAACTCCTGGCGCTGAAAACAAGGAACATGACATTAGTTGTGGAAATCATAACTCGTGGTGGAAACATGATGAATGGGAAAGGCGCTATGGAAATGCTTGATGAGAGGGCAGCGCTCCAATTTAAAAAATGATTGGATAGGAAGGCAAGGACAGTAAGGCAGGCCCATGAGGTCATGAATGAGGAAAATGGTGTGTCAAAACAGTCTAGTCGTGGGAAGGATCGATCCTAGTGAAAAATCATGGAGGGGAACAAACTTTAAGTGATGAACAAAAATGGTCTAAGTCCAAAAATCAAATGAGGATAAAATCATAAGCTATGACTCAACACTTTCTTTATAAAAAGGGGTCCTAACAGACATAACTTTAAAAGGGGTGAAACTTTAAAAATTAAAATCTAAGGCTAAGGAAAGGATAAAAACAAACTAAAAAACCCAAGGCAACTTAGTGTGATAACATTGACTCCACAGGGGATGGCATGCCCCATGCGGGCTGCCAAGAATGAGTAGATTTAGTGCTTTATCCTAGGGCTATGGGGTCAGTTATTGAAACAAAAATAAAAGAAAAGTGATATTTACAATGGCATGGAAAGCCACTCAGGGCTCAAACAAAGTATGTTTTCAAAAAATGCCCATTGACAGGGCCACCAAAAACCTCTTCATTCTACATATTCTGCAACTTGAAAGTGTTATTAGAGAATACCGCAGAGATTTTGAAAGGAACGATCCATAAAGATTCAAATTTACCGTGCTTGCCTTTATCTTGCTTTGGTGCATCCCACTTGAGCACCAGATCGCCCTGTTGAAAATCCTCTTTGTTCACTTTCTTGTCAAACGCATGCTTGATCTTCAGTTGATGATCATGTGCTTTGTCTACAAGCTTCTCCTGAGTCTGTTTCACTTCAACCAACTGTTGAATCCTTCTGATCATATGATCGGGCTCCCCTTGGTAATATTGGAAGAATTTTTCCACGGGTAAGGCAAGCTGAGAAGGAAAAATGGCCTCAACTCCATACACCATCTGGAAATGGGAAAGTCCCAGGGACCTCTTTACCGTCACTTTGTCATCCCATAGAGAAAACTTGAGTTTTGAGTCCCATGCCTTTTTGTTATCCTCTAACATATTTTTAATGATCTTTATAAGGATTTTGTTTGAGGATTTTGCAAGCCCATTTCCCTGAGGGTAGTAAGGGGCGGAGTGAATCAATGTGATCCCAAACTGTTCACGGAACTGAATCAATGGTTCAGCCTTGAAAGATGCAGCATTATCAATGACGATTATGTTCGGACACCCAAACCTTCCCATAATGTCTTCAAGGAAACCAATGATCACTTTGTGGGAAGCATTCCTTGTAGGAATAGCTTCAATCCACTTAGTAAAGTAATATGTAGTAGTCAAGATCCATATATGTTGGCCACTAGAAGCGGTATGAATTTCCCCAATAAAATCTAGGCCCCACTGCTGGAAAGGTCCTGGAGCTACCACATGCTTTAATGGAAAATACTTAAGTTGTTGCTTTCCAGAAAATTTATGACACTTAACACATGCTCTGATCTTAGCACAAACATCTGTGAATAGACTAGGCCAAAAATACCCAGCCCTGAGAATCTTATAGGCAGTGGTCCTCCAAAAATTATGCACCCCACACAAACTGTCATGAAAATCAGACATAATCTTTTTGGCTTATTGTGGGTCTAGGCATCTCAAAAGCACTCCTAATGGGTCTTTCCAATACAAAACTTGATAAACAAGGTAGTATTTTATTGATTTGAGTTTTAATGCTCTAACCTTGTTCTTTTCCATACTGGCTGGAGGCTGTAAATTCTGTAGGAAAAATATAATGTCCTTGTACCAGTTGTAGTCTGCCATTGTAGGGTTGACTTGAGAACCTTTGTCAGTTAATTCAGTCTGCTGATTTTCTGAACATGAGCTGATGAAGTTTACCACCAATGTTGAGCAATTTGATTCAGCCAACAGCTTGGCTAAACCCTAGCCTTTAACCAATTTGGTAGGTTTAATTTCCAGATCAAATTCAAGGATTTTAGCAATCCACTTGCTCTTTTTTCCGTCTATATCAGGCTGAATAAGAATTTCCTTTATAGCAGTTGATGGAACATAAGCAATGACTCTTGAATGAAACACATAAAATCTAAAGGACTTGAGAGATTTAACCAATGCATAGGCTTTCTTATCCATGATGTCATATTTTAACTCAGCATCTCTCAATTCCCTGCTGAAAAAGGCAATGGGATGATCTAAGCCTTCAGTGTTCTTCTGCAATAAAACAGTTGCTACTGTGTCAAAAGAAGCGAAAGAAAAAACAAGAAAATCCTTGGAGTAGTCTGGGCTGATAAGAATCAGGGCTTCAGACAAAGATTTCTTTATCTGATCAAAATAATTACGGTACTCAACATTCCATTTGATTTCATTACATTTCCTCAGCATGGCTATGATATACTTAACCAACTCAGCAAAGTTTGACACAAACCTTCTCAAAAAATTAATTTTCCCCAGAAAAGATTGGACCTCTTTTTTGTATCTAGGAAGTGACAGTGTTTGTATAGATTCAACCCTGCTGGAATCAATCCTTACCCCTTCAGCTGACACAATATGCCCCAATAATTTTCCCTCTTTTATGGAAACCAATAATTTTTTCAGATTCAATGAGAGACCAAATTTTCTGCATTTTAAGAAACCTTTCTTAAATGATCACAGTGCTCTTTATCAGATTGAGAGAACATTGTTATGTCATCTAAATATATAACAACAAACTTCTCCTTCTCTCCAATAAATTCTATGTCCATAGCTCACTGAAAGGTCGCCCCTTCGTTCATCAAACAAAAGGGCATCTTGGCGTAAATGAATGTACCCAAGGAGTGGTAAAGGCCATCTTCTCTCTATCTTCTGGAAAAACAGAGACCTGATTGTATCAAGAAAAACCATCAACCATGGACATCATGGTTGCTCCTGTCACCCTCTGTAATATGTGTTCCATCTTGGGCAAAGGGTAATTATCCTTTTTAGAGCTTCTGTTCAGATTTCAAAAATCAATGCAAATTCTGATTTCTCCATTATTTTTTCTTACTGGGACCAAATTGGCCACCCATTCAGAAAACCTCAAAGGAATGATATATTTTGCATCTAAAAGCTTTTTTACCTCTTTCTCCATGACAGGCAGCAACATAGGATTGATTTGCCTCAACTTTTTCCTGAAGGGTTTGGTGTCTTATTTTAATGGAATCTTGTGCTCTATAATGTTGGTATCATAAGTTTTGAGATCTTCATAAGTCCAAGTGAATACATCAGCAAATTCCTTCAACAACTCGGTATATTTTTCCCTCTTCTCTCTTGATAGGTTGCTTGACAACTTGACATATTTTGGATTCTTTTTTGTACCCACATTGCACTCAGTTATATCAGCATCATCGGTGGACACTTTCCCCTCTATTGCCACATCATTTCCATCGAATAATATTTCCAAAGGAACTAGTCCTTTTGGAATGTGTTTGCTAGGTAGTTGCACAATATGATGATTATCAATTTTATTAAGGAAAACATCAGCATGAAGATTAATTTCAGAATCATGATCCTGATCAATGTGTAATGCAGCAAACTCATCAACAGACTCAAGGAATTTTTTAAGTTCAAGATCATCCTCGAACACCTTCCAATATTTTACATTGTTCGGTATAGAAGTCATGTACTTGACTTCTACATCATACTTGATTTTAGGTGGTATAGGAATTCTGAATTTGCTTGCTGATACAGCCAAAGAATCAGCCATGTTATTCTCTTCTCGAGGGATAAATGAAATGTTAAAAGATGAGAAAAAACTGTCCACCAAGTCCCACACTTCATTTATGTAAGATCTAAGCCTAGGGTGCTTTTTTTGATAAAGATTTTTAATCTGATGGACTATTAATTCAGCATCCCCAAACACTGATAGCTCTTCTATCCCCATGTCTTTAGCATCCCTCATTCCCAAGACAAGAGCTTCATACTCTACCACATTATTAGTAGTTTCAAATTCTAGTTTGTATGACAAAGATATGGTCTCTTGAGTTGGTGAGACAAAGACCACTCCAGCACCAGCACCTTCCTTAGAAGAGGCTCCATCAAAGAACATCTTCCAGACATAAGTGCTTAGAGGGGGCTCCTCACAAAAGGTAACAAACTATTTTTTGATTTCAAGAGGAATTTTAGGAGCATCAGTGAGCTGCAAAATGTTGGATCCCAAATCAGTGTCAAGAGCATAAACAAGATGATTAGCGAGTTTTTCTTCATCACTAATAATGTAAGCCAACTGAGCTTCTCTGTAAAGTCTTCTATGCTCCCCCCAAACACAAGAATAGTTGCATATGAAAGATCCATCTGCAACTTTCCTCCAAGTCTTTTTATCCAGGATCTTGATAAAAGCATGCCAAAATTGGGGGTAACATCAGCTACCACAACATCCATAAGTACACTTTTCATGGGCAGCTGAAATAAAGTCACAACTAGATCCTTGATGACCCCCAGGCATTTTACTTTCCTAGAGTCAAAAGAATATAAGTCATGATAGGCGTTTGTGACTTCTAATCCAAGTTCATCTGTAACAATTTTTGGCATGAGATTGTGGGATGCCCCTGAATCCAAGAGACAATTATGCAACACCTTATCATGTATATTCAGTGAAGTATAGAAAGGAGGGGATGAATCATCTATGTCTTCTACCAAAGGGCCTAAAATAATTGTTGGCTTTTCATCTTGCAGATTTACTGAATCAGTGGCACTTGGATAGGCTTCGTGTTAGAAAAATAGGACCGCGGAGCAATAAAATAAAACAAATGTGGAAACAAAACACAGAAGATACACAATACAAGAGAGACACAGATTTATGTGGTTCACCCAGTGTGGGCTACGTCCACCAGAGAAATTGCCAAGTCCTTCCTTTATTATTATTCAGCAAATGAAGGGATACAACCTACAGCAAAACCCATTGTAACTTCCTCTTCTTTCTCTCACAGTCTCCTATCTCATAATACAATATTCACCATCAATCATAGCCGCAATACATTTCCCTCATAAAAGAGGGTTGCCTTCTACGGAAAAAAACCCTAACATAATCTCTACCGTTAGATCTACGACCTTATAATGAACGGTCCAGATTTACAATGAAATTACAATATACATTTGCAAGGCAATTTTTGCTTCAGGGGCTTCGCCCCCGAACCCCCGGACCCCGCAGAGGGGGTACCCCCCCTCTGCACTCCCCCGCGTGGAAGAGTGTACATACTTCTGGGGTGTAAATACTTCATGCGGTATAAACACCGCTAAAGGCAAGGACCTCTGAATTAGGAAGATAATCAGGCTCCACAACCAACACTTCGAGTTGTAACATTTTGGACAGATATTTTTAAATTATTCATCTTTTATCAATTCCAAAAAAGGTACAGGGATCTTTATTTTATGGATCTCATTCTCAAAACTAAAGGAAGAAGAAGGCTTCAATATATCTTTGGTTTTAGGAGTAGGATTTCTAATCAGTACTCTGGGGTTTTGACTTTCTTTTTCTGTGTTTCCAACTATCACAGCTTTGGCAGATTCTTCCTTTTGGGCTGATTGGTCAGAAGCATCAGTCTTTTCCTCATTCTTTTGGGATCTCAGATTATATCTAGAAGTACTTGCCTTTACTTTCTCTCCCTTACTTAATTCGTTGACTTGAATATCCATCAAGGATTTCTCATAAGAGGATTGATTTAAGTGTGGGGATGGGGATGTGTCACCTAAGTAGTGAATCTCAGGATCAGCTTCTACCTCCTCTTCTTCTTCATCAGCAACTAGATTATTCTGTAAAGGAGTTTGTATCCTTTGGTCCTCTCTATCTCTGTTTCTAGGGTCCCTTGGAAGGATCTGAAGAGTATTTTTGGGCCTTCTAAAGTTACCTCTATTGTCAATGTTTTGGTCATTTCTATATGTCTGTCCCCCTTCTGATTTTAACTTCTCAATCTCATTAGAAAGGGATTTTACTAATTTGGTTAGCTCATCTACTTGAGAATGAACAGCAGGGGAGTCAGAAGTGGAAGCTTCAACTCTGTTTTTTCTCCTATCCCTATTGGAATTCCCCCTGAGCTTATCTGATGCCACTATATTGGATTCTACCTCTAAGTCAGCATCTTGCATATGAACTAAGGAAGGTGATCTTCTTTCTCTCAGTAAAAGGCAAAATTCTGGGTCAAAGGCACTGGCATAAGTAATTTTTGCAGAGGTTTCGGTGGGTTTTATATCATCAAGAATATTATTGTACATTTTGTTGAATCTTTTAGAAAAGTCAGAGACAAATTCTCCCTCTTTCCTCCTTAAAGATCCAAATTATGTGATATAATACAAAAAATCTTTTTTGTCTCCCCAGTGTCTCAAAAAGGCATTATCTAATGCCTCAATTCCATTAATGGATCCAGGGGCCAGACCCCTAAACCACTTCTTAGCCTCACCAAAAAAGCTTTGGACGAAGACTCTCATCCACACATCCTCATTTTCAATGTTTTGATTATCTGCATAGTTGTAGAAAGAAGCAAGATGTTCCTTAGCGGTTATATCTTCTTTTCCCATAAACTTGGGCATGTATTTCAGATAATCTTCAGGAGGGAGAGCATTCACTGGCTAAGGTAATACTAAATGAGTGTATCTTGCATCCACTATGGCATCCATCCTATTTGGAGGGGGGTTAACAACTGCCATTTGGTTTTGAACTCTTGGTGAACAAGGAGGAGAAGGGGACTTGACTGTGTGCAGCTTAGGAGAAGAAGGGAAGTATGAAGGGGGGGTTTGATTTTTCATAGCAGAAGGTTGAGTCTTGGAAGAAGATGGTAAACTTTGTAAAGGAGATGAAGTTTATTTTCCTTTGGCAGAGAAATTTTAACAGAAGGAGGGGTAGCAAAGCCTAAAGTAGGGAAATCTTCAAGACTATCAAGACTGAAACACTTTTCAATGTAAGGGGAAGAAAGAATGTCAGTTCTTTCTTCTTTCAAATCAGTTTCAAAGGAGGAGTATTGGACTGGAAACTCTTCAAAAACAATTTTCTTAGATACTTCAGTAGAAGGTAAAGAAAGATTACTTGATATAACAACTGGAGTATAAAGAGCGGAATCAGGCAACTGACCAGAAGCACTTGTAGCAGCTGCAAAAAAGAAAAATTGAGAAGATTTTCCCTTCTTTATTATCTTCTCTAAGTCAGTCTCAGGTCGAACCAAAGGTAGTTGTGGATTTGATCTCGTATGTCTGCCTTTAGGCGCCATAGATGAATCAATGGAGTCGTCAGGTACAAGTTGCAATCTTCAAGATACTAATTTCTAATGAACCTTTATAACTAGTAAGTTGTGTCATTTAATCCCAGGGAAATATCTTCAAATAATCCCCGGCAACGGTGCCAAGAATGTTAGCACTAGGAATCACCTTCAGATTACATGGAAGGAAAGACCAGTACCCATCAGGTCATATGTGTATGTAAAAGAGTTATGAGAGGTCAAATGGATAAGACTCAAGATGATAATGTTCCAACTCAGAAATCAGGGCTAGCATGCACGAGAAATCAAGGTCTTGGCTAACTTCAATCAGTGAGTGGGAGTAATTATGAACAGAGGGAAGACTTTAGTGAGAGGAATGTAAGGGGGTATGTAAACATCAGGTATGCAAACAACCTAAGGAAGAAAGACTCTTAACACAATATCTTCCTGAGTTCGAAACTTAAGGACACTAAAGAAACATCATGATAATATAATAATCAAACATACATCATAATATCACCACAATCATTCATGTGAATCATTCAAAGCATGAACACTTTATCATCAGAAGAAAATAAGTTGGAAACAGGAGCTGATTTCTATTAACCAAGATATCTCAAATCAAGTACATCACCAGTTCACAGTAACTTCATCAAAATATTGCAATATAAGGGAGCCCTGCTCAACCATTCGAACCTCCTAAAGAATTTCATCTATCTATTTATAACAAAAGAGAGGCAACAACTAGAGGTATGAGCTGGCCTCTTTCCCATGAAAATATCTGAGAATTTATTGCATCTAACAACTTTACTAACAACCTATGCTATAAAACAGGAAAGTGTTGGTGACTAATCCAACCAATCTTCAAACTGACTTGATTCCCCTTTGTTGCGCAATTCCTTGTTTGTCATGTGTCCTTCAGAAGAATTTGGTTGTCATCATGTTTCCAGTTGTTGTTTCTGCAATCTTCTCCATCATCAGCTATCCAAAAAGTTGTTAGCTTGACCCTCCTGGATCTCTGGTGCTTGTTGGTAGCCTCTTTGGGTAGCACTCTGAGTAGCACACTTCAAAACTAGACAAGTAGAAAAGGTAGCGCCAAACCTTCCTATCCCCTGTGCAAACTTTGGCCTCTGTGAGATATTAGGTAGCGAATTTTGGTAGTGCCACTGTGAGCATCTCTGTGCAAATTTCGTCTCTGCCAGATATTAGGTAGAGAATTTCGGTAGTGCCACTGTGCGTCTCTGTGCAAATTTTACGTAGCGCCTTCAAAAACGTAGTATCTCCAGCTTGAACATGTGCAGAGCAAGTAGTCACTTCAAATAGTATAAACCCCATTATCTTTAGGTGATTTGGAAGCACTGTAGGTAGCACACCAGTGGAACACCAAAATAGACTATTTTGTAGCGCCATGGCCCTACGGAATGTCTGCATTCTTACTGCTGAAGGAGTTAGATCTTCACAAAAATCCCATAACTTTGAACAACAAGCACTTAGAATCTCATATAGGTGGCAGAGGTAATATTTCAATAACAGTTTATCCTCACAAAAAGGAACCATCCTCAAAAATGGGGCTCACCTTTCACCAGCTACTTCGTTCCCCAGACACTTAACCTCACATTCTTTCTTATAGAAGGGGGATCTTCATTTGGCACAACAGACTTCTTCCTTTTAGCAATGACAAGCTTTTTCAGTGGAGTTATGCTCTCCTTGACTGCTAGTGTCTCGTTTTCAATAGCATCTTCAACCAATTCCTGCAAGTTTCTTTGAGCTACTTCATCTTGAAAATGCTACAATTATGCCTTGAGATTCTTGTTCTGAGACTGAAAGCCTATGTTCTGGCTATAAAGGTTTTGGAGCTTCCTATGAAGGGGCTGGGCCTTTCTTGCTGCAAACCTTTCTAGTTCAAGGGTGTGACTATAGCCATCCATGAGCTCGTTCATCTTCGCTCTGTCAGACATGGCTTATGTTTTCAACCGAGTCACCTCTTTCCTAGCATCCCTAAGTTGCCTAATTAATCTTTTGAATGTATGACCGTCAGGTGGAGTAGTGATAGGCACAGTCTCAACAGGGTTTTTCTTGGTCTCCTCTTCCTGCTGCATAGGAATTTCCTTGTCTGTCTCATCAGGATTCTTGACACCTTTTCTTTTATCTTTCTTCTTTTGCACAGGGGTTTCTTGTTTCCTTTCCACAGGATTTTCAATGCCTTTAACCTTCTTCTTTTGTATAGGGGTTTTTGGTAGGGACTGCTCTTTAAAAACCTCTTTAGGAATAGATGATCTTGTGAAAGGTTTTCTACCCTTGGTATTTTCTGCTGGAGGAGAAGAGGGGAAGTGTAGCTTCTTCCCTTTCTTGGTTGCAGTTTTGGTAGGAGAATGAACCTCTTCTAACCCTGGTGGAGGAGGAGGTGAAAACTCTCTCTGTGGGGAAGGACAAGCTTCCTCCTCAGTTCCTGTGACCTGCTTGATGACCTCTAAAACTTGAACAGGAGCTATGCCTTTTCTCTTCCTACTGGTCCCTGCTTTAACAACAGTGGTGGGTGATAAAGGACTTGCATTCTATGATTGAGGAGTAGATGTTATATCCAACTTGAAGTGAGAAGCAACAACAAAATGTTCCCATGAAATATCTTTCTTACCAAATTCCTCAGAGACTAACATTCTAATCAATCCAAAGTGGAAGATGCTAGTATCCACATCCTTAGACTTGGATTGAATCATGTCTGACATCTTACCTATGCTCCTTAATAAATAGAAGGGAATAGTCATTTCAATTTTACCAGTAAAGTGCAGCAGAAGCCTTATATGGTATTGGTACAATGTGTTAAACCTCCCTTAACATGTAAAGTATCTCTGGATGATCTTCAATATCCTGTCAAACTACTTAATCAACTGATTCCTTGGCACACCTTTAGACAAATCACTGGCCCGATGTTCAGGCTTGAGGAAATCTTTGGCATAGGCTGCACTCAAAGCCATGGATTTAAACCACTTTTCACCTCTGATAGGGATTCCTGTTGCAGCTCAAATAGAGGCCTCGGTCACCTCAAATTATAAATCCCCTACCTTGGTTCTCCTCCCATCAAAATGTAAGGCAAACTATCTTGTCACCTTAGGATGGCCTCTTTGCATTTTCTAGCAGAAAGAGAGGCATCCCACTCTTTGAAAAACTTATCTTTCCATGGGCTCTATATCAAAAACATGCATATCCATAGGTTCAATTATAACTACCTTGTCCCCTTTGTGTTTATTATTCATCTGAGGAGTCTCCATATCTTAGAATGAGAGCTTCTTGTGATTTATAGGGTAATAATGACCAGGAGGACCTAAAGTCGAGCTTCAAATGGATAAAATTGCCATTTTAAACCAGACTGGTGCTAGTAAGAAAAAACTTGGTTGTGGAAATACCTCCCTTATATTTGTGTGGGTATTGAAAGTATATACAATGAGAGGGTACTCTTTAATTATCCCTTTGAAGTTGGGTAAAAACGCTCAACTCAAAAGTCAAAGGAAGCAGGGGAGACACAGTGTGGTTAAGCAATGCCTTTGGGTATCACAATGCATATGTAGAGGATAGGTTGTTTATATGTTGTAATCATAATATCTATGGTGGTTGGATGTATCATACTTTGACATGAGTAGTGAAGTTCATAGGTTTGAAATCAGAGGAGACAAGGATATGATGCAAAGAAAAGTCTCTCATAACTGTGCAAGCCCTATAATTCAAACTCTGAGCGCTAATTCTCTGTGAAAATTAATGTGCAGAGGAGGCAACATGGGACACATGTGGAGTAAACACATGTTTGAAGCTTCAGTGAGATTTTAGGATGAAGTCACGAACATCCCGGCCTCCGAATCTAACTCAGCATCAGATATGGTCACATTGTTGTCGCATGGTCATAACTATGAGTTTCTACAGCGCAACACTCTTGAGTTTTCAAAATCACAAACCATTATCAGGGCTCGTAAATACAAGATCTTGAAGGTATCTTTTAACCAACTCCTGGCGCTGAAAACAAGGAACATGACATCAGTCATGGTAATCATAACTCATGGTAGAAACATGATGAACGGGAAAGGCACTACGGAAATGCCTGATGAGGGGGCAACGCTCCAATTTAAAAAATGATTGGATAAGTAGGCAAGGACAACAAGGCATGCCCACGAGGTCATGGATGAGGAAAATGGTGTGTCAAATTAGTCTAGTTGTGGGAAGGATCGATCCTACTGACAAATCATGGAGGGGACCAAATTTTAAGTGATGAACAAAAACGGTCTAAGTCCAAAAATCAAATGAGCATCAAATCATAAGCTATGACGCATCACTTTCTTTATAAAAAGGGGTCCTAAAAGACATAACTTAAAAAGGGGTGAAACTTTAAAAATTAAAATCTAAGGCTAAGGAAAGGATAAAAACAAACTAAAAAACCCAAGGCAACTTAGTGTGATAACACATAGCATATATCAAGTCTGGTGTTAACCAGATACATCAATGACCCAATCAGTTGTCGGTATAAATGTGGATCAATCTTGCATGAATCAGTAGAAGCATTGTTCATCTTCTTCAAATCCATCACCATTGGTGTAGGCATGGATTTGCATTCTGTCATACCGAAATTCTTCAATATCTCCACTATATATTTTCCTTGACTCAGGAAAATCTCATCAGTCATATACCATACTTCTAGTCCCAAGAAGTAGTGCATCATACCCAGATCCTTCATCTCGAATTCAGAAGTCAATGCTCGCTTGTATTCGGCAATAAGTCTTTCTGAATTGGTGAGGAATAATTCATCCACATACACGACCAAGATTAGGCACTTGTTATCAACAATATGATAAATAGGTTTGGATCAGCAGCACTCTTGCATAAGCCCAAACTCATCAAGAATCCATCCATATTCTCGTACCAAGCATGAGGTGCTTGCTTTAGTCCATACAAGGCTTTCTTCAACCTTCACACATGAGATTTCTCGTTGTGTATAATGAATCCTTCTGGCTACTTGATATAAACTTCTTCCTCAATATCACCATTGAGAAAGGTTGTCTTTACATCCATATGATGTAGTTTCCAACCCATGTGTTGTAACAGATATCAAAATGGACTGTGCTGCCCAAGGAACCCAAAATTAATACATATGTTGAGTTCAGGGATGGCGTGCTACCACATGTGAAAGACCTCGGCTACAATGTTGTCCAACTCATGGCCATTCAAGAACATGCTTACTATGCTAGTTTTGGGTACCATGTCACAAAATTTTATTTTATTTTTACTGTTAGTAGTCGTTGTGGGACCCCAGATGATCTAAAATCTCTCATTGACAGAGCCCACAAGTTGGATCTTGTTGTCCTTATGGATATTGTGCACAGTCATGCTTCAAATAATGTCTTAAATGGACTGAACATGTTCGATGGAACTGATTCTCATTGTTTTCACTCTGGATCTCGAGGATATCATTGGATGTGGGATTCACACCTCTTCAACTATGGTAACTGGGAGGTGCTCCGGTTTCTAATGTCAAATTCCCGCTGGTTGTTGGAGGAGTATAAATTTGATGGGTTTAGGTTTGATGGTGTAACATCTATGATGTACACCCATCATGGATTACAGGCCATAACAGTTGAAGAAGATGTGAGTGGTATGCCAACCTTTTGTCTTTCCGTACAAGATGGTGGAGTGAGGTTTGATTATCGACTCCATACGGCAGTGGCTGACATATGGATTGAGTTTGGATCGATTACAGTTAACATTGAGTTGGTGATCAAGGTTGCTTCTGTAATACAGTTGTCAATATTTAACAACCGCTTTGTGGCGATTGCAGAACAGATGGGTCGAACGTGGTGGCCCGTGCCAAGCACTTTGTTGGCAATGGAGGAACAAACAAGGGTATACACGAGAACCCTACTCTTGCAAACTATTCATAGCTTTACGACATCCACACGCACTTTTAAATAGCTTCCCTGGCAAAGGTGATCTCCACTATCATGGCGTCTTTATCTAGTTGGAACGGGGTAAAAATGCATGCCAACTACGACCTTCTCACCCGTGTTCTGAAACATCAAATGAGATTCCAATGGGCAGAATAGACGACATTGTTCGCAGGTTAAATTCACAGCCGGGTTGTTTGAGAACCCAAGAGCAAATCGATCGATGTTATCCTAGCTTGACGACTTCCGTTTGCTTTTAGAGTTATGTCAGGCTCGGGGATTTATCTTGGACATTTCAAACAATGAGGCCCTTGCAGCTTATCTTCATCACATGACGGGACAGATGAATCCAGCACAGAAATCCAGATTTTGGCAGAGCGAGAGAGCGTTTTTTGTAACCCCTCAGGTGCTTGAAAAGAGATATCCGATCCAGTTCCTGCCTGGTTAAACAACTTGTCTGTTTGGTAATTGATGAGGCTCATCGTGAAATGGGAAATTACTCTTATTGTGTTGTTGTCCGTGAAATAATTAAAGCACCTGTGCAGTTGCGCATATTAGCTTGAACAGTTACACCTGGATCAAAACAAGACTGCGAATCTGTGTCTCACAGGAAGCCTCGATCCCAAAATGGTGAGTGAAAAAATTGTGTTGTGCGATCTTGGAGGAATAGGGGCATTGGTCGTGCAATAAGCAGGCAGTGCGGGGTTGATTCTTGCCAACGGGCCTGCTGACAGAGAAGATTTATTGACAGAGTGTTATTCATTTTCATCTACAACGGTCGTTGCCAAGTCGGCAGAAGACATTAAAGCTTATATCAATAACACCAGAAAACCTAGAGCAGCGGCAATGGAAATAATCATATTGTCAGTGCCAGCTGCACCAATATAGATCTTGTCGGCTTCTCATTCTCACAGAATAATATAGTTCTTTACATGCGTTGGGTGCTTAGCATTGACAGCATCTGACGTTTTGAGGTAACGTTTCTCTTCTTCCTATGGACAAACGTTAAATATCAACAGGAAGACCAGATATCTCTGTTGTTGCTATCAAAGCACCTGCACATGGCAGTCCCCAAGATCCTAAAAATGAATCCACGCAAAGACCAGAAACGCACCGTCTGTCAGAGCATAGACAGTGCTGAGTAAAACGGTTACCATTTTCAGAATTAGCCGAACTGTCATATCTGTTTATGGAATCTCTTAAAAGATCAACAGCAGGTTTAAAATTACAGGCGGTTTTCTATGATATAATACTATTCAAAATTGTGAGTTACATTTGAAAATCTGCGTGATGTAATGATGGCCATTTGAAAAATTGTTGTCTCCTAGTGAATACAGCATGCAGCAGTCTCCATTTATGGTTTCAAGGAAATAAGATAGCATCAAATTCCGGTCCAGTTTTCGCAGAGGCCAGCTTCCATAAAAAACTTTGGGACTGCATATCGGGTGTCCTACATTCAGCGTCTGAACACCAAGGGTGGCCTTCCTCCAGTAAACAAGAGTGAGTTCTGCTCAAAAAATTAGAGAGTCACAGTTCCTTTTGAAACAGAATTTTGGTTTTACACCCAGGACACGATACCTCCCTTAACACCTGCTACCATTGCAGTACTAGCCTCCGATCGTGCAGTGGTGGAGGGTTTCTTTTGCGAAGGCATGATAGGCTATTCTTAGAATGGTTCTTAGTAGCAGAGGAAGACTATGCATGGCAAACTATACTATGTGCCTGGAGGAGATGAGGTTGGATTCTTCTATATGACAGAAAAACCAGACGGCCATGGTGGCAGATTCTCCTTGCAGACCTATAATCCCGATAGTTGTCAAGGATAGGGAGATCAGAAAAACAATTGGAGATTCGTGGAATAAAGTGGCCAAAGGAAGCGCGGAAACCCTCAAACTTAACATGGCACTCATCACTTATTGAGCAGGAGCTTCGATTAAGAAAAAATATGAGCCATGTGAGC
>ML828261.1:16203-27243 GCA_009831015.1 Picea engelmannii
TTAGGTCTTTGACCAGCCTCCCCACGCAGATTGAGCTCGGATTTGATGTCAAATCGACTTGGGAGCCGATCCATTAGTGGTTGGGAGGCCGACCAGCTTCATAAATGCGCCGTTTGGCAGGCGCGCGGGTTTTGCACCCCACTGCTGCGCATATGCGCTCCAGATACGAAGATGTTGCGCGCGCGCGCGCGCCCAGTGGGTGCATAGCGCTTTTTAATTTTTTGGCCATTTTGCATAGTTTTGACCCTTTTGCTGTGCTGTGGAATTAATCCTTGTGCCATGAATGACTGTTTTTCTGTGCTGATGATGCAGAGTTCTTGTCGCCCTGTGCGGACGAAATTTCAGTGATAACAATCCCCATCAAAGTCTGAATCAAAATATCCGATCAGGGTGAAGTCATCCACCTTAGAGTACCTGAGTCCAAAATATTGAGTTCCTTTCAAGTATTTCAAAACTCTTTTTGCAGCAGACCAATGTTCTTCACAAATATTTTGCATGAACCTGGAAATAATCGCAACAAAAAATAAAATGTTTGGTCTGGTGGTAGTAAGATAGATAATACTTCCCACTGTTGATGATTATAGCCTCGCGAGACATCCTCCAGGACACATACTGAGTGAGTCGGCCTGTGAGAGATCCCATGAGTTGGGTGTGCCCACGAGATGGGTGTGTCGTTCCTCTTTGAGACTGAGATGGAACACTGTGTTCCCTTGTGTGCGGTGAGGATGCCCATGAGATGGGTGTGTCATTTGAGATGAAACAATGTGTATTCCCCTGTGTGGGGTGAGGATTCCCATGAGATGGGTGTGTCGTTTGAGATGAAACGATGTGTAGCCCTGTGAGGGGTGTATCATTCTCCTCTGTGTGGAGAGTTGAGATGATGTGTTACTCCAGATGATTCTCCTGTGAGACTCAATGAGATAGAGATCTGTTGAGTAGGACATCCCTGTGGCTGAGCACAAGTGGACGTGCCCCCTAGTGGCTGAGCACTAGTGGGTGTGTGAGATCCCTTTCTTCCAGATGATTCTCCTGTGAGACTCAGTGAGATAAAGATTTGTTGAATAGGATGTCCCTGTGGCTGAGCACAAGTGGACGTTCCCCTAGTGGATGAGCACTAGTGGGTGTGTGAGATCCCTTGCTATATTGTCTAAGAGTAAGATTTACCTATAACCCTAATTTTGATTTAAAGGGTACAGGTCGACCCCACCATAAAGTGAAAGATACTTAATATTGTAATTATTAATTATATTATGAGTTATTGAGGTTGGCCCTATTGTTCCAATAGACACCACTTTTGATGTGTCCATTCTAGTATAGATAAAGGTGATTTCCCCATTGAAGAAACACACAAGTCACATGTAATTTCGGAATTTCAGAAAGTACATCTTCTAGTGTTGAAGTACACACCTCTCTTGGGCACTAGCTTCTTGGTTTTGGAGAGAACCTTTTTATGTGCTAGGTCTATGGTGTGGGATGTATTTCTCTTGAGAATATAGTAAAAGATTGTTGGATTTTCTTCCCTTGTTGAGAAGGGTTTCCCAAGATATTTCTTCTGTTCTTGTGCATGGCATTTCTTCTTGTGATCTTGGTTATTGTAGCAATTGTGAATGGTGTAGCTGCATTTGTCTATGGTTCAAGTAAATGCTAAAATTGAAGTAAACCTCATGCTTGAGCCTAGAATAGTGAAAATTCAACATGGTTTCAGAGCACAGGTCTTGAAGAGCCATTGGACAAGCCTTCAAAGCAAGCCATCCTCCTTTCCGCAGAACTGTACGACCTCCTAAGGTTTCCAAAAATTTGTACGACCCTCTCTTGTTTGGCTATTTCAACACCTTATACTTGAGCGTCGGGGATAAAAATTGTATGGCAGTGTACAACCTCCTTCAACGCACCTCCAACAAGCTTCGGATTACATTTACGAGAATTTTGTATTTTTGTCCCTAGGGTTTCTAGGGTTCCGCAATTTTCTACAGATTTTTGGTTTTAGGGTTTCTGCATCTTATTGAATAATATTTCAAGCTTACCGGTGTTCTTCTGGACTTCAAGGCTTATTGTTGGTAGTCATAATCCCAAAAAAACCTAATTTTTCTAGCCTAGCCTAACCGTTAGGTTTTCTAGCCCAATTGGCAAGGGTTTGTGAAGAATCTAAAAATATGATGAACAAAACCTTGGTGGAAGATATGATTGATGGATCAAGCAACTTCAGTTCTTGGAAGTCAAGACTTCAGATCACTCTTGAAGAGGAATATCTATTGTGGGTGATACAAAAATATTTACTAGAGACAACTACCAATGACGACAAGGAATAAAGGAAGGAAGATGACGTCAAGGCAAGGAAGATAATCATCTACACAAGCTCTTACATTGAAGGGATAACTTCAAAATATCAAGATGAAAAAGGGTAACACCATTGCTATCTTCTTCATGAAGATGTCAAAGATCAGAGATCATCTAGGTGCCATTGGAAAACTCATATCAACACTCTCAGGTATGCACTTGTATATATTATTTGTATCATTATCATGAGGGTACTTTTCCAGAGGGATCTCAGTGCATTACGAGGAACAACACACTGGAAGTGAAGACTCTAGGTTTGATTGTTTTAATTATCATGCCTCTAACCTACATTTCTAAGTTTTCTACATTAAAAGTAGGTGTTGTAGCTGTGACAACAATCCTTAAATTGTTTTGATTCTAGAGATGTACTCATTGCTCTCCTCTAGGAGATATTCTTGTCTTGTTTCCTTTCGTTTGTTTTCTTTTTCCAGGCAGGGTAAAAACAAAGGAAGATGTTTATCCTTTAGACTTTAGAGGGAGTCACTTGAATCAGATGGAGTCACTTGACTCAGAGGGAGTCAAAACTATTTGAGAAGGAGGAAGAACATAACCATTATTGAGGAAACCAAAGAAATGATACATTATTAGAGACTACTTATGATTTTGTGGGCATAAGCATGCATGAAAACAATATATGCTTAGAACAAGACTCCTCACCAGATTTTCAAGAACATAACACTCGAAGAAGCCTTCACTAGAGTGAAGCCTGATATTGGACACTTCAAGATATTTGGGTCTCTAGTATACTTTCATGTACCCAAAGAGAAGAGGTCCAAGCTAGACCCTTCAGGGAGAAAGGGTACATTTGTGGGATACAATGAATATTCGAAGGCATATCAGATCTACATCCCTGGTTAGAGACAGATTGAAGTAAGCAGAGATGTTATCTTTGAAGAAGAGATAGCCTTTCAAACATCCAAAGAATCTTAGATGGAGATTGACTGTGAGACAATACCTTCTCCCCCTTCAGGATTTTAGAGGGAGACAACCATTATTCCAGTTGATCCAGTTGATCATGTTGCTCCAATTTATGTTCCTAGAGACATTGCAGTAGGCCATAAAAGGCCTTCCCGAGATTGACAAAATCTGTGAGAGGTAGAGGGCCATGCAGCTCCTCAAGGCACATCCCGAGAGAGCAAGAGACCAAAGATATTTTCAAGCTATTTTTCAGCCATGAGCCACATCATTGAATCTGAGCCTTCTTGTCATGGAGAAGCGACATGTCAATAGGTATGGCAAGATGCCATGAGAGAATAATATCAGTCCATATTAAAGAATAATGTATGGGATATTGTTCCGAGACCAGAAGGGAAGTCTGTAGTGACTTCCAAGTGGATCTATAAGATCAAGCATGCAGCTGATGGAAGTGTCGAGAAATACAAAGCAAGATTTGTAGCCAGAGGATTCTCACATGTAGAGGGAGTTGACTATGATGAGACATTTTCTCCAGTAGTCTGATACACTTCCATCCACACTATCATTGCACTAGATGCATCCATGGTGTTGACACTCAGAACTGAAATGGGTTGCAGCAAATCAATCCCGAGGCAACCTCGAACCACTTTGGATTAGAAGATGCCCTCTTCCAACCCGAGAGGGATCTCTCGAAAAATGTCACGATATGAATTTAAATAACATGAAAAAGGTGGGCAGATTTATGGGTGAATGATGGTCTTGGATTTTTGGAGTTTGGGGGTTAAACCAGGGAAATGGTCCATTGGGCATGGAGTCAAATGAAAACTGAGAAAAAGAGACAATAGCAGAGATCAAATAACTAGAGGAAAGTAAGGCAAAGTAAGTCTATCTTTCAGCGCTTTGGTAAATCATGATGTGGTAGCGGAAAGAAAAAGGAAAGGCCGACGTAGCAAATGATACATGCAGAATTCGAAAATGCAGATTGGTTGTACACAACTGATAGCTGGTGCAGAGGAAAGACAATAAGCAATTACAGAAAACCCAAATCCTTTCGTTATAGTAGTGGTCGTACTAAAGTATAACGAAGCACCTCGGTTAGAAGAAAACAAAATGTAATGCAATCGTGATGGATTAAGGAAGACATAAAGATATGGTAAAGACAATTTCAACTGCGAGTAAGGAACACATAAATGAAATCTAAACAGTTTTAACACAACTGAAAGAGAAGAAAAACATGCTGAAAGAAATCGATCGTGATGAATCTCACAGTCGCAAGTAACAGATCTTCTTTATTACTCCATTAATGGCTTACAAAATCTCAGCAATTACAATAGGAACCCTCTTCACAGAGGTTTTCCCCCAGTGCTGCGCTCATGCGCCCCCCCTCTTCTGTTACATACATCAGTCTGTTTAAAAAGAAAAATACAACTCTTTGTGTTCTGAGAATCTGAAACGATTCGTCTTCTGCAACTGCCAGGCGCATCTGCCAGCTCCTTGAACCGTTACTACATTGGTGTGTGCTGGCAAAAAACTCGTTCAGGTATAATTCGATTCAATGGCAGTGGGGTTCTGGACAAAAGTTTTGATATCCCATCAAAAATCTCCTTGGAAGTTGCCATTTTTTTGTCCATTTATTTATTAAATGAAACCAGTAATACATAAGCATGGTTGGATATATGTGGTCGATTACGACACATTCTTGCAGAAAATATTTTACTTATAAATGGAAGATCTGAAATTTTAAGTTTTCGAGACACATTTGGCCTCTGATAACAAGTTTCTTTTATTTCATGGACGCTTTATTTTGCAAGAATTCATTACTGCTCCAGATAGAAATGTTCTAAACAAATGCAGTGCTCTAGCAGGTTGAGAATATGGAACCATGTGAGAAGCCCCTCACACTATTGCAAAGGTCAGCAAGTCTCCATATACAGTTGTCCATCCAGCCGCCTGCCCTTCATGATACCAAGCACGGTAAGGTACTTTGACAGACATTTTTAAGTCATTAGTCCGCGAACCCATCAATGGCACTACTGAACCCTGATCTCCAATGAAAATCCAAACACATATTCCTTGTTGAATGATGTCCTTAAGAACAAGAAGAATGTCGATGCCTTCGTCATATCCTGAGTATTTCAGGACACTGCTACACATACTCCAATCGTATGGTAAATTTATTCTATTTGCATGGAGTGAAATGCAGACATCGACTCCAAGGCTCACATGGCTCATATTTTTTCTTAATCGAAGCTCCTGCTCAATAAGTGATGAGTGCCATGTTAAGTTTGAGGGTTTCCGCGCTTCCTTTGGCCACTTTATTCCACGAATCTCCAATTGTTTTTCTGATCTCCCTATCCTTGCCAACTATCGGGATTATAGGTCTGCAAGGAGAATCTGCCACCATGGCCGTCTGGTTTTTCTGTCATATAGAAGGATCCAACCTCATCTCCTCTAGGCACATAGTATAGTTTGCCATGCATAGTCTTCCTCTGCTACTGAGAACCATTCTAAGAATAGCCTATCATGCCTTCGCAAAAGAAACCCTCCACCACTGCACGATCGGAGGCTAGTACTGCAATGGTAGCAGGTGTTAAGGGAGGTATCGTGTCCTGGGTGTAAAACCAAAATTGTGTTTCAAAAGGAACTGTGACTCTCGAATTTTCTGAGCAGAACTCGCTCTTGTTTACTTGAGGAAGGCCACCCTTGGTGTTCAGACGCTGAATGTAGGACACCCGATATGCAGTCCCAAAGTTTTTTATGGAAGCTGGCCTCTGCGAAAACTGGACCGGACTTTGATGCTATCTCATTTCCTTGAAACCATAAATGGAGACTGCTGCATGCTGTATTCACTAGGAGACAACAATTTTTCAAATGGCCATCATTACATCACGCAGATTTTCAAATGTAACTCACAATTTCGAATAGTATTATATCATAGCAAACCGCATGTAATTTTAAACCTGCTGTTGATCTTTTAAGAGATTCCATAAACAGATATGACAGTTCGGCTAATTCTGAAAATGGTAACCGTTTTACTCAGCACTGTCTATGCTCTGACAGACGGTGCGTTTCTGGTCTTTGCGTGGATTCTTTTTTAGGATCTTGGGGACTGCCATGTGCAGGTGCTCTGACAGCAACAACAGAGATATTTGGTCTTCCTGTTGATATTTAACGTTTTTCCATAGGAAGAAGAGAAACGTTACCTCAAAACGTCAGACACTGTCAATGCTAAGCACCCAGCGCATGTAAATAACTATATTATTCGGTGAGAATGAGAAGCCGACAAGATCTATATTGGTGCAGCTGGCACTGACAATATGATTATTTCCATTGCCGCTGCTCTAGGTTTTCTGGTGTTATTGATATAAGCTTTAATGTCTTCCGCCGACTTGGCAACGACCGCTGTAGATGAAAATGAATAACACTCTGTCAATGAATCTTCTCTGTCAGCAGGGCCCGTTGGCAAGAATCAACCCCGCACCGCCTGCTTATTGCACGACCAATGCCCCTATTCCTCCACGACAATTTTTTCACTCACCATTTTGGGATCGAGGCTTCCCGCGAGACTCAGATTCGCAGTCTTGTTTTGATCCAGGTGTAGCTGTTCAAGCTAATATGCGCAGCTGCACAGGTGCTTTAATTATTTCACGGACAACAACACAATAAGAGTAATTTCCCATTGCACGATGAGCCTCATCAACTACCAAACAGACAAGTTGTTTAACCAGGCAGGAACTGGATCGGATATCTCTTTTCAAGCACCTGAGGGGTTACAAAAAACGCTCTCTCGCTCTGCCAAAATCCGGATTTCTGTGCTGGATTCATCTGTCCCGTCATGTGATGAAGAGAAGCTGCAAGGGCCTCATTGTTTGAAATGTCCAAGATAAATCCCCGAGCCTGACATAACTCTAAAAGCAAACGGAAGTCGTCAAGCAAGGATAACATCGATCGATTTGCTCTTGGGTTCTCAAACAACCCGGCTGTGAATTTAACCTGCGAACAGTGTCGTCTATTCTGCCCATTGGAATCTCATTTGATGTTTCAGAACACGGGTGAGAAGGTCGTAGTTGGCATGCATTTTTACCCCGTTCCAACTAGATAAAGACGCCATGATAGTGGAGATCACCTTTGCCAGGGCAGCTATTTAAAAGCGCGTGTGGATGTCGTAAAGCTCTGAATAGTTTGCAAGAGTAGGGTTCTCGTGTATACCCTTGTTTGTTCCTCCATTGCCAACAAAGTGCTTGGCACGGGCCACCACGTTCGACCCATCTGTTCTGCAATCGCCACAAAGCGGTTGTTAAATATTGACAACTGTATTACAGCAACAACCTTGATCACCAACTCAGTGTTAACTGTAATCGATCCAAACTCAATCCGTATGTCAGCCACTGCCATATGGAGTCGATAATCAAACCTCACTCCACCATCTTGTACGGAAAGACAAAAGGTTGGCATACCACTCACATCTTCTCCAACTGTTATGGCCTGTAATCCATGATGGGTGTACATCATAGATGTTACACCATCAAACCTAAACCCATCAAATTTATACTCCTCCAACAACCAGTGGGCATTTGACATTAGAAACCGGAGCACCTCCCAGTGACCATAGTTGAAGAGGCGTGAATCCCACATCCAATGATATCCTCGAGATCCAGAGTGAAAATAATGAGAATCAGTTCCATGGAACATGTTCAGTGCATCTAAGACATTATTTGAAGCATGACTGTGCACAATATCCATAAGGACAACAAGATCCAACTCGTGGGCTCTGTCAATGAGAGATTTTAGATCATCCGGGGTCCCACAGCGACTACTAACAGTAAAAAAAATAAAAATTTTGTGACATGGTACCCAAAACTAGCATAGTAAGCATGTTCTTGAATGGCCATGAGTTGGACAACATTGTAGCCGAGGTCTTTCACACGTGGTAGCACGTCATCCCTGAACTCAACATATGTATTAATTTTGGGTTCCTTGGGCAGCAAAGTCCATTTTGATATCTGTTACAACATCGGCTCCCTCTAGGGATGGTACTTTCTCGTAAAGTACCAAGAACTGTAGACCAGGTGCCTCCAACCATTTGGCGACCTAGCGTGAAAGCTGCAATTCTGAGTTCTCCTGCCAGTGAAGTCACCATTAGAAACTTTTAATGGAGTCGCCAGAGCATGTGCAACCAATATTTGCCTATGACCGGCTGCTCAACCAGGACATAGGACTGTAACAATGTCGTTCTCCTAGGGATAGATATCAAATTCGAAAATCCCCAACAGCGGCGCCAAAATGTTGACACTCAGAACTGAAATGGGTTGCAGCAAATCAATCCCGAGGCAACCTCGAACCACTTTGGATTAGAAGCTGCCCTCTTCCAACTCGAGAGGGATCTCTCGAAAAATGTCACGATAGGAATTTAAATAGCATGAAAAAGGTGGGCAGATTTATGGGTGAATGATGGTCTTGGATTTTTGGAGTTTGGGGGTTAAACCAGGGAAATGGTCCATTGGGCATGGAGTCAAATGAAAACCGAGAAAAAGAGACAATAGTAGAGATCAAATAACTTGCGGAAAGTGAGGCAAAGTAAGTCTATCTTTCAACGCTTTGGTAAATCATGATGTGGTAGCGGAAAGAAAAAGGAAAGGCCGACGTAGCAAAGGAGACATGCAGAATTCCAAAAATGCAGATTGGTCTTACACAGCTGATAGCTGGTGCAGAGGAAAGACAATAAGCAATTACAGAAAACCCAAATCCTTTCGTTATAGTAGTGGTCGTATTAAAGTATAATGAAGCACCTCGGTTAGAAGAAAACAAAATGTAATGCAATCGTGATGGATTAAGGAAGACATAAAGATATGGTAAATACAATTTCAACTGCGAGTAAGGAACACATAAATGAAATACAAACAATTTTAACACAGCTGAAAGAGAAGAAAAACAAGCTGAAAGAAATCGACCGTGATGAATCTCACAGTCTCAAGTAACAGATCTTCTTTATTACTCCATTAATGGCGTACAAAATCTCAGCAATTACAATAGGAACCCTCTTCACAGAGGTTTTCTCCAGTGCTGCGCTCATGTGCCCCCCCTCTTCTGTTACATACATCAGTCTGTTTAAAAAGAAAAATAAAACTCTTTGTGTTCCGAGAATCTGAAACGGTTCGTCTTCTGCAACTGCCAGGCGCATCTGCCAGCTCCTTGAACCGTTACTACATTGGTGTGTGCTGGCAAAAAACTCGTTCAAGTATAATTCGATTCAATGGCAGCGGGGTTCTGGACAAAAGTTTTGATATCCCATCAAAAATCTCCTTGGACGTTGCCATTTTTTTGTCCATTTATTTATTAAATGAAACCAGTAATACATAAGCATGGTTGGATATATGTAGTCGATTAGGACACATTCTTGCAGAAAATATTTTACTTATAAATGGAAGATCTGAAATTTTAAGTTTTCGAGACACATTTGGCCTCTGATAACAAGTTTCTTTTATTTCATGGACGCTTTATTTTGCAAGAATTCATTACTGCTCCAGATAGAAATGTTCTAAACAAATGCAGTGCTCTAGCAGGTTGAGAATATGGAACCATGTGAGAAGCCCCTCACACTATTGCAAAGGTCAGCAAGTCTCCATATACAGTTGTCCATCCAGCCGCCTGCCCTTCATGATACCAAGCACGGTAAGGTACTTTGACAGACATTTTTAAGTCATTAGTCCGCGAACCCATCAATGGCACTACTGAACCCTGATCTCCAATGAAAATCCAAACACATATTCCTTGTTGAATGATGTCCTTAAGAACAAGAAGAATGTCGATGCCTTCGTCATATCCTGAGTATTTCAGGACACTGCTACACATACTCCAATCGTATGGTAAATTTATTCTATTTGCATGGAGTGAAATGCAGACATCGACTCCAAGGCTCACATGGCTCATATTTTTTCTTAATCGAAGCTCCTGCTCAATAAGTGATGAGTGCCATGTTAAGTTTGAGGGTTTCCGCGCTTCCTTTGGCCACTTTATTCCACGAATCTCCAATTGTTTTTCTGATCTCCCTATCCTTGACAACTATCGGGATTATAGGTCTGCAAGGAGAATCTGCCACCATGGCCGTCTGGTTTTTCTGTCATATAGAAGAATCCAACCTCATCTCCTCCAGGCACATAGTATAGTTTGCCATGCATAGTCTTCCTCTGCTACTAAGAACCATTCTAAGAATAGCCTATCATGCCTTCGCAAAAGAAACCCTCCACCACTGCACGATCGGAGGCTAGTACTGCAATGGTAGCAGGTGTTAAGGGAGGTATCGTGTCCTGGGTGTAAAACCAAAATTCTGTTTCAAAAGGAACTGTGACTCTCTAATTTTTTGAGCAGAACTCACTCTTGTTTACTGGAGGAAGGCCACCCTTGGTGTTCAGACGCTGAATGTAGGACACCCGATATGCAGTCCCAAAGTTTTTTATGGAAGCTGGCCTCTGCGAAAACTGGACCGGAATTTGATGCTATCTTATTTCCTTGAAACCATAAATGGAGACTGCTGCATGCTGTATTCACTAGGAGACAACAATTTTTCAAATGGCCATCATTACATCACGCAGATTTTCAAATGTAACTCACAATTTTGAATAGTATTATATCATAGAAAACCGCCTGTAATTTTAAACCTGCTGTTGATCTTTTAAGAGATTCCATAAACAGATATGACAGTTCGGCTAATTCTGAAAATGGTAACCGTTTTACTCAGCACTGTCTATGCTCTGACAGACGGTGCGTTTCTGGTCTTTGCGTGGATTC
>ML828261.1:40192-56279 GCA_009831015.1 Picea engelmannii
CATGGCAAGAGAAGTTTTTCAAAGAGTGGGATGCCTCTCTTTCTGCCATAATATGCAAAGAGGCCATCCTGAGGTGACAAGGCAGTTTGCCTTACATTTTGATGGCAGGAGAACCAAGGTAGGGGATTTATAATTCGAGGTGATTGGGGCCTCTATTTCAGCTGCAACATGAATCCCTATCAGAGGTGAGAAGTGGTTTAAAGCCATGGCTTTGAGTGCAACCTATGCCAAATATTTCCTCAAGCCTGAACATCGAGCCATTGATTTTCCTAAATGTGTGCCAAGGAATCAGTTGATTGAGCAGTTTGACAGGATATTGAAGATCATCCAGAGATACTTTACATGTGAAGGGAGGTTTAACACATTGTACCAGTACCATATAAGGCTTCTGCTACATTTTACTGGTAAAATTGAAATGAATATTCCATATTATTTATTAAGGAGCATAGGTAAGATGTCAGACATGATTCAATCCAAGTCTAAGGATGTGGATACTAGCATATTCCAGTCTGGATTGATTAGAATGCTAGTCTCCGAGGAATTGGGTAAGACATATATTTCATGGGAACATTTTGTTGTTGCTTCTCAATTCAAGTTGGATATAACATCTACTCCTCAATCATAGAATGCAAGTCCTTTATCACCCACTAGTGCTGTTAAAGCAGGGACCATCAGGAAGAGAAAGGGCATAGCTCCTATTCAAGTTTTAGAGGTCATCAAGCAGGTCACAACAACTGAGGAGGAAGCTTGTCCTTCCCCACAGGGAGATTTTTTACCTCCTCCTCCACTAGAGTTAGAATAGGTTCCTTCTTCCAAAACTGCAACCAAGAAAGGGAAGAAGCTGCACTTCCCCTCTTCTCCTCTAGCAGAAATTACCAAGGGCAGAAAACCTTTCACAATATCATCTGTTCCTAAAGAGGTTTTTAAAGAACAGTCCCTACCAGAAACCCCTGTAAAAAAGAAGAAGTGTAAAGGCATTGAAAATCCTGTGGAAATGAAACAAGAAACCCCTGTGCAAAAGAAGAAAGATAAAAGCAAAGGTGTCAAGAAGTCTGATGAGAGAGACAAGGAAATTCCTATGCAACAAGAAGAGGAGACCAAGAAGAATCCTGCTGAGACTGTGCCTGTCACTAATCCACCTGACGCTCAAACATTCAAAAGATTAATCAGGCAACTTAGGGATGTTAGGAAAGAGGTTTGGTGCTACCTTTCCTACTTGTCTAGTTTTGAAGTGCACTACTCAGAGTGATACCCAAAGAGTCTACGAACATGCACCAGGGATCCATGAGGGTCAAGCTAATAACTTTTTGGATAGTTGATGATGGAGAAGATTGTAGAAACAACAACTGGCAGCATGGTGATAGCCACATGCTTCTGAAGGACACATGGAAAACAAGGAATTGCACAACAAAGGGGAATCAAGTCAGTTTGGAGATTGGTTGGATTAGTCACCAACACTTTCCTGTTTTATAGCATAGGTTGTTAGTCAAGTTGTTAGATGCAATAAATTCTCATAGATTTTCATGGGAAAGAGGCTAGCTTGTACCTCCAACTATTGCCTCTCTTTTGTTACAAATAGATAGATGAAATGCTTTAGGAGGTTTGAATGGTTGAGCAGGGCTCCCTTGTACTGTAATATTTTGACGAAGTTACTGTGAACTGGTGATGTACTTGATTTGAGATATCTTGGTTAATAGAAATCATCTCCTCTTTCCAACTTATTTGCTTCTGATTCGAAAGTGTTTAGGCTTTGAATGATTCACATGAATGTTTGTGGTGATATTATGATGTATGTTTGATTATTATATTATCATGATGTTTTTTTAGTGTCCTTAAGTTCTGAACTCAGGAAGATCTTGTGTCAAGAGTCTTTCTTCCTTAGGTTGTTTACATACCTGATGTTTACAACAACCCTTACATTCCTCTCACTGAAGTCTTCCCTCTGTTCATACTTACTCCCACTTACTGATTGAAGTTAGCCAAGACCTTGATTGCTCGTGCATGCTAGCCCTGATTTCTGAGTTGGAACATTATCATCTTGATTCTTATCCATTTGACCCCTCATAACTCTTTTACATACACATATAACCTGATGGGTACTAGGCTTGCCATCCATGCAATATGAAGGTGATTCCTAGTGCATGCAGTGAATGTACTTATTCAGTTCATGAGTCATCAAAGATAGACTCATTGGATAACAACGAAGCATTTATTGATATATCTACGAGGGACAATTGGATATGGCATGAGATGTGCCTCCAGTGTAGAATTGAGTTTGCAGGGATATGTCGATGCAGATTGGGCAGGGACTGCAATGGACCAAAAGAGCACATCCAATTGTTGTTTTACCTTGTTGGATGTCATCGTTTCCTGGTGCAGTAGGAAACATATCTCTGTGGCCTTGAGTACCATAGAAGCAGAGTATATAGCATTGAGTGTGGCCGTTTGCGAAGCAGTGTGGCATCACAAGATCCTTATATATTTATTTGATCATGAGATGGATCCTACCATTATTCATTGTGATAACAAGAATTCTGTGAAGCTCTTTGAGAACCATGTGTTTCACGATAGATCGAAACACATTGAGATAAAATATCATTATATCATAGACATGGTGCAGAGGAAAGCAATACATGTGCAATACCTTCCTACACATGAGAAAATTGCAGATATCTTCACCAAACTGCTTGCCAAGACAAAGTTCGAATACTTTTGTGAGAGAATTGGCATGGTGGAGAATGCTTCCCTAGGTGAGAGGGAGTGTTGATGATTACACCTTCGTGAGACATCCTCCGGGACACTGACAGAGTGATTCAACCTTTGAGAGAGCCCATGAGTTGGGTGTGCCCATGAGATGGGTATGTCGTTCCTCTTTGAGACTGAGATGGAATGTTGTGTGCCCCTATCTGGGGTGAGGATTCCCATGAGACAAGTGTTTCTTTTGAGATGAAACGATGTGTATGCCCATGTGGGGTGAGGATTCCCATGAGATGGGTGTGTCATTTGAGATGAAACGATGTGTCCCCCTGTGAAGGGTGAAGGTGCCCATGTGATGGGTGTATCATTCTCCTCTGTGTAGAGATTTGAGACGATGTGGTACTCCAGATGATTCTCTTGTGAGACTCAATGAGATAGATATCTATTGAGTAGGATGTCCCTGTGGCTGAGCATAGGTGGAAGTGTCCACTAGTGGATGAGAACTAGTGGGTGTGTGATATCCCTTCCTTCTAGATGATTCTCCTGTGAGACTCAGTGAGATAGAGATCTGTTGACTAGGACATCCCTATGGCTGAGCACATGTGGACGTGCCCCTAGTGGCTGAGCACTAGTGGGTGCGTGATATCCCTTGCTATATTGTCTAAGAGTAATATTTACCTGCAACCCTAATTGTGATGTAAAGGGTACATGTCAGTCCCACCATAAAGTGAAAGATAAATAATGTAAAAGATAATTAGTATTGTAATTATTAATTATATTCTGATTTATTGAGGTCATCCATGTTGTGCCAATAGACACCACTTTTGATGTGTCCAGTCTAGTATAAATAAAGGTGATTTACCCATTGAGGAAACACACAAGTCACATGTCATTTCATAATTTCAGCAAGTACATCTTCTAGGGATGAAGTGCACACCTCTCTTGGGCGCTAGCTTCTTGGTTTTGGAGACCACCCTTTTATGTGCTAGGTCTATGGTGTGGGAGGTATTTCTATTGAGAATATAGAAAATGATTGTTGGGTTTTATTCCCTTGTTGAGAAGGGTTTCCCAGGATATTTCTTGTGTTCTTGTGCATCGTATTCCTTCTTGTGATCTTGGTTATTGCAAAAATTGTGAATGGTGTAGCTGCATTTGTCTATGGTTCAAGTAAATTCTAAAATTGAAATAAACCTCATGCTTGAGCCTATCATAGTAAAAATTAAACATGGTTTCATAGCATAGGTCTTGAAAAATCCATTGCACAAGCCTTCAAAGCAGTCCGTCCTCCTTTCTGCAGAACTGTACAACTTCCTAGGGTTTCCATAAATCTGTACGCTCCTCTCTTGTTTGGTTATTTCAACACCTTATACTTGAGCGTTGGGGCTAAAAATTATATGGGAGTGTATGTACTCCTTCAGCGCACCTCCAACAAGATTCATATTGCATTTCCAAAAATTTTGGATTTTTGGCCCTAGGGTTTCTAGAGTTCCACAATTTCTGCAGATTTTTGGTTTTAGGGTTTCTGCAACTCATTGGGGAAGCTTTCAAGATTACCAGTGTTATTATGGACTTCAAGGATTATTGTTGGTATTCATAAGCCCAACAAAACCTAAGTTTGCTAGCCTAGCCTAGCCGTTAGCTTTCCTAGCCCAATTGGAAGGGGTTTGTGAAGAATCTGAAAACATGATGAATAAAACCTTGGTGGAAGATAGGCTTGTTGGATCAAGCAACTTCAGTTCCTGGAAGTCAAGACTTCATATCACTCTAGAAGAGGAAGATATATTGTGGGTGATATAAATACCAGAGACAACTACTAATGAAGAGAAGGAAGAAAGGAAGGAAGATGACGTCAAGGCAAGGAAGATAATCATCTACTCAAGCTCTTACATTGAAGGGCCAACTTCAAAATATCAAGATGAAAACGGGTGACATCGTTGCTATCTTCTTCATGGAGATGTCAAAGATCAGATATAAGCTAGGTGCCATTGGAAAAATCATATCAACACTCTCAGGTATGCACTTGTATATATTATTTGTATCATTATCATGAGGGTACTTGCAGGAGGAAGCAACCTTTGCTGAAATCATGGATCCAGAGGGATCTTAGTGCATTCAAAGGAACAAGACACTGGAAGTGGAGACTCCAGGTTTGATTTTTTTAATTATCATGCCTCTAGCCTACATTTCTAAGTTTTCTACATTACAAGTAGGTGTTGTAGCTGTGACAACAATCCTTGAATTGTTTTGATTCTAGAGATGTACTCATTATTCTCCTGTAGGATAAATTGTTGTCTTGTTTCCTTTCATTTGTTTTCTTGTTCCAGGAAGGTTAACAACAAAGGAACGTGTTTATCTTTCAGACTTTAGAGGGAGTCACTTGACTCAGAGGGAGTCAGAACTATTTGAGAAGGAGGAAGAACAAAACAATCATTGAGGCAACCAAAGCAATGATACATGATCAAAGACTACTATGATTCTGTGGGCAGAAGCATGCATGGCAATAGTATATGCTCAGAACAAGAGTCCTCACCAAATTTTGAAGAACATAACTCCCGAAGAAGCTTTCACCGGAGTGAAGCCCGAGATTGGACACTTCGGGATATTTGGGTCTTCAGTATACTTTCATGTACCCAAAGAGAAGAGGTCCAAGCTAGAACCTTCATGGAGAAAGGGTACATTTGTGGGATACAGTGAATCTTTGAAGGCATATGGGATCTACATCCCTAGTCAAAGACAGATTGAGGTAAGAAGAGATGTTATCTTTGAAGAACAGATATCCTTTCAAAGATCCAGATAATCTCAGATGGAGATTGACAGTGAGACAAAACCTTCTCTCCCTTTTGCAGTTCAAAGGGAGACAACCATTATTCCAGTTGATCCTGTTTCTCTAGTTGATGTTCCCAGAGACATTGTAATAGGCCATAAAATTCCTGTCTGAGCTTGACAAACTCTGCAAGAGGAAGAGGGCCATGTAGCTCCTCAAGGAACATTACGAGAGTGAAAGAGACAAAAGATATTTTCGAGCTAATTTTCAGCCATGAGACATATCATTGGTTCTGAGCCTTCTTGTCATGGAGAAGCAACAGGTCAGTAGGTATGGAAAGATTCCATGACAGAAGAATATCAGTCCATTTTAAAGAATGATGTATGGGATATTGTTCCGAGAAAATAAGGGTAGTCTGTAGTGACTTCAAAGTGGATCTATAAGACCAATGATGCAGATGATGGAATTGTCGAGAAATGCTAAGCCATATTTGTAGCCAGAGGATTCTCACATGCAGAGGGATTTGACTATGATGAGACATTTTCTCCAGTATCTTGATACACTTCCATCCGTACTATGATTGCACTAGTTGCATCCATGGGTTGGAAACTACATCAGATGGATGTAAAGACAACCTTTCTCAATGGTGAGATTGAGGAAGAAATTTATATCGAGCATCCAGAAGGATTCGTGATACACAACGAGAAATATCATGTGTACAGGTTGAAGAAATCCCTGTATGGACTAAAGCAAGCACCTATTTATTTCTAAGAGAAGATGGATGGATTCTTGATCAGCTTGGGTTTCTGCAAGAGTGTTGCTATTCCAAACCCATATTATCATATTGCTGATAACAAGTGCCTAATCTTGGTCATGTATGTAGATGAATTATTCCTCATAGGTTCAAAAAGACTTATTACTGAATGCAAGCGAGCATTGACTTCTGAATTCGAGATGAAGGATCTGAGTATGATGCACTACTTCTTGGGAATAGAAGTATGGTAGAGGACTGATGAGATTTTCCTGAGTCAAGGAAAATATACAGTGGATATATTAAATAAGTTCAGTATGATAGACTGCAGATCCATTCCTACACCAATGGTGATGGATTTGAAGAAGATGAATGATGCTTCTACTGATTCATGAGATATTGATCCACATTTATATCGACAACTGATTGGATCATTGATGTATCTGGTTAACACCAAACCTGATATATGCTATGCAGTGAATGTACTTAGTCAGGTCATGAGTTAGCCGATATAGACTCACTGGATAGTAGCAAAGCATGTATGGAGATATCGACGCAACATAGTTGGATATGGCTTGAGATAAGCCTCTCGTGTAGACTTGCGTTTGCAGGGATATGTCGATGCAGATTGGGCAGGGAGCGCAGTGGACCGGAAGAGAACATATAGTTGTTGTTTTACCTTGGGGTCTGCCATGGTTTCCTGGTGCAATAGGAAACAAATCTCTGTGGCCTTGAGTACCGCAGAAGAAAAGTATATAGCATTGAGTGTGGCAGTCCACGAAGTAGCGTGGCTTCACAAGCTCCTGACAGATTTATTTGATCATGAGATGGATCCTACCATTATTCATTGTAATAACCAAAGCTATGTGAAGCTCTCTGAGAACCCTATATTTCACGATAGATTGAAACACATTGATATAAAATATCATTATATCATAGACATGGTGCAGACGAAAGCAGTACACGTGCAATACCTTCCTACACATGAGCAGATTGCAGATATCTTCACCAAACTGCTTGCAAAGATGAAGTTCGAGTACTTCCGTGAGAGATTTGGCCTGGTGGAGAATGCCTCCCTAGTTGAGAGGGAGTGTTGATGATTACAGCTTCATGAGACATCATCCAGCACACAGACTGAGTGAGTCGACCTGTGAGAGAGCCCATGAGTTGGGTGTTCCCATGAGATGGTTGTGTCGTTCCTCTTTGAGACTGAGATGGAACACTGTGTGCCCCTGTGTGGGGTGAGGATTCCCATGAGATGGGTGTTTCATTTGAGATGAAACAATGTGTATGCCCTTGTGTGGGGTAAGGATTCCCATGAGATGGGTGTGTCGTTTGATATGAAATGATGTGTACCCCTGTGAAGGGTGAAGGTGCCCATGTGATGGGTGTATCGTTCTCCTCTGTGTAGAGAGTTGAGATGATGTGGTACTCCAAATGCTTCTCCTGTGACACTCAATGAGATAGAGATCTATTGAATAGGATGTCCCCACCGTTGAGCATAGGTGGACATGCCCCCTAGTGGCTGAGAACTAGTGGGTGTGTGAGATCCCTTGCTTCCAGATGATTCTCCTGTGAGACTCGGTGAGATAGAGATCTGTTGAATAGGATGGTCATGTGGCTGAGCATATGTGGACGTTCACCTAGTGGCTGAGTACTAGTTGGTGTGTGAGATCCCTTGCTATATTTTCTAAGAGTAAGATTTACATGTAACCCTAATTGTGATGTAAACAGTACATGTCGGTCCCACCATAAAGTGAAAGATAATTAATATAAAAGATAATTAATATTTTAATTTTTAAGTATGTTCTGAGTTATTGAGGTCGTCCCCATTGTCCCAATAGACACCACTTTTGATCTGTCCAGTCTAGAATAAATAAAGGTGATTTCCCCATTGGGGAAACACACAAGTCACATGTAATTTCAGAATTTTAGCAAGTACATCTTCTAGGGATGAAGTGCACACCTTTCTTGGGCGCTAGCTTCTTGGTTTTGGAGAGCACCCTTTTGTGTGCTAGGTCTATGGTGTGGGAGGTCTTTCTCTTGAGTATATAGCAAACAATTGTTAAGTTTTCTTCCCTTGTTGAGAAGGGTTTCCCAGGATATTTCTTGTGTTCTTGTGCATGGTATTCCTTCTTGTGATCTTGGTTATTGCAACAATTGTGAATGGTGTAGTTGCATTTGTCTATTGTTCAAGTAAATGCTAAAATTGAAATAAACATCATGCTTGAGCCTATCATAGTGAAAATTCAACATGGTTTCAGAGCATAGGTCTTGAAGAAGCCATTACACAAGCTTTCAAATAAATTTGTCCTCCTTTATGCAGAACCGTACGACCTCCTAGGGTTTCCATAAATCCGTACGACCCTCTCTTGTTTGGTAATTTCAGCACCTTATACTTGAGCGCTGGGAATAAAAATTGTATGGGAGTGTACGACCTCCTTCAACACACCTCCAACAAGATTCAGATTGCATTTCCAAGAATTTTGGATTTTTGGCCCTAGGGTTTCTAGGGTTCCGTAATTTTCTGCAGATTTTTGGTTTTAGGGTTTGTTGCCGTCCTTATACACACTTGCAAACATGAGCTAATTTCGGCTCACTTAGTGTGTAATTAGAGGCACAATGCCTAGGTTCACAACCCACACTGTCACTTTGACCAGAACCTCTTTCGTCTAGGCTCACTCCTAGGGAAGCCAAGGGGGGTAGTCCCTAGTTTCTAGATAAGTTTTAGAGTTAAGTTCTAGGAGTTAGTTTTAATTATTTACAAGGTTTGGAGGATTCTAATCCTAATATGCACAAGAAACAATGTAAGGTGCATGGGTTAGCATGTAAAGTAAGCCTTTTCCTAGGGAAACTAAGACTAGTGCCTAAAGATTGGGCTTGGGGTCAACTAAGTTAAAGGGTTGTTCGTTACAAATAGATTACAAAATTATTTAAAAAAGAATAACTTGATAAAAAATATATTAGATACAAGATTTGCAATTCAAAGAATGCTAAAATACAACAACAAGCTAACCACTTTGTTTATATGTGTTTGTGCAGGATATAAAAAGATTAAAGCGTCACATAACATTATCATCAAAGCATCAAGACCATCATCATCAATACATCAAAAGAAGATTTATAAATTTAAGAAAAAGTATCAGGGGTGAAGATCAACCACTCTTAATTATTAAACCCACAAGTATTTAGAAGTTTAGATCCAAGGTTGAGTTGTCAAGCTTTCTTAAGGTTATCAAATTTTATTAATCTTTCACCAAAGCCTCCTCCCCCTATTGCCAAATAACTGTCGTATTCTCATTAAGTGTTTCCACCCTAGCTTCGTAGGTCAGCCTTAAGACAAAAGTACTTCCCGGAGAGGACACATCCTGTGCGTCATGAGACAGTCCCCTGCCTACACCCTACATTGTTTTCCTCAAGTCCCGTTTTAGATGGTGAAGATGGTGGTCTAAGGTACCTTAAAGAGTCTATTAAGTTTATATATAAGTTAGGTCGACTTTTAGGAGTGTTTAAAGAGTTTTATGACACTTTTAAAGAGTGATTTAGTGACTTGGCCAAAACTCACTTCATCCTTAAAGATGTGTTGATTTAGTTAAAAATTTAAGAGCATTAACACATGCATATGTCACTAGAGTGCACAAATAGATAGCTTGAAATAATAACAAAGGCAAGAACAACTTGCCACCCAATAGAAGAGAAGCAATCACACTTATATCATATTCAAGAGCAATGAGTGTGAAAAAGAAAAAGATTTAGATGTTGCCTACTCATCAACTTAGAAACAAATTACTTCAATCATATAGCATTAAGAGATCTATGCAATAAATAAGAATACCATCTAGCTATTGAAGCATTTAAACATTAACGATTATAGATCTAAGCATGTAAAGTGAAGATAAAAACTTGAAACAAGCTAAGCATGCATGAGATCTAGTTAAGTTGATTTAAGGTGCCCAATAGGCTTAAGCTAGAGAACTATTAAGTGTATTAGATCTAGATCTAGAACAATTATAACATTAAGCATTTAGATCATAATCACATATTGAAACCCTAACCTAACCTTTTGGGGTATTCCTCTCCCAAATAGGTAGGCAATTAATTAGCTTGCTTAACTTAGAAAATATTGAGAAAATGAAGAAACAAGCAAGCAAGAGATGCAACTAAGGAAATAAAGAGGCAAACAAACGAATCAAACAAGAAGCAAATCCTACCCCACGTCCTAGGGTTTGGGAGATACCCCTTATCTCACAAACCCTCACGTCCTAGCTCAAAGAGGGAAAAAAATGTCAAATAAACAAGATCTAATCTAGATCTAAGCTACCCAAGAGCTCACACGTGGGAGGAGGCCGTACCACTCATTCTCCCACAACTATGAGCCACTACAAACAAGCAAGAAGGAGAAGAAATTACTAAAAATGCTTAAAAATTGAAAAAGGAGGTTGAGAAATAGCTACCAATCCCTTGGGGGGTCTTTGAGTGTTGTGTGGATGCCTTTGGGTAGCCAAAACCCCTCTCAACCAGATCTGAACCTGCAAAAACCAGCAATGTATCTTTGCTGGAAATGCTACATACAACCAATATAATGAAGAAAAACTTTTGCCTTTTTAGGGAAAATTTTTTTCTTAAGAAAAATTTATAAATTTTGATTAAAAATGACCTATGTTACTAAGCTATGCTAGCTGAAATATTGATGGAATGAACAACAATATAGAAGAAGAGTAAAAGTGAGAAAGGAATGGAGTTTGAGTGTGTCTCAAGGGAGCCTTCTTGCTTAAGGTTGTCCCAATGAAACCCTTGAAGTTGAACCTACAAAAACCTTGAACAGTGATGGCATACAATAGACAATATGTTGCATATACTAATAAGATGGCATTTCAATCCTATCTAGCATATCAAGTTACATAGATCTACAAGCATGTGCATTACTAGATCTACCCAAATATCATTTTACCTTAGGATCCAAAGATGCAATCACCAAACAAAATCTTAGAACAAGTTTACCTCATGTGTATGGAAAGAAGAAGCATGTGCATAACTGTTCCAATAATCCTCCAAAGTTTTCTCTTTATTACTCAAGAAGAAGGATCTTGGAGAAAACTATCTCCAAAACCATAAAGAGCAAGAGAATGAAAATGCTGAATGAAAGAGAGAGAGAGAGTGTGAGAAATCAAGTAGCATAACATTAGCTCAAGATATGTTGTCTTGGGAGTAAGGAGAGGGATCTATTTATACTTGGAGAGACAAACCTACCTCTCTTGGATCAATGCCAAGTGTCCACCACCAAACATAAGAGTAGATCTGAAGGCTAGGGCACACCATCTAGGGTTTAGATCTTAGATCTAGGGTGTAGAATGGTGTGGGAGTGTTGGGATCACACAAAATTCAAGTGGTAAGGCTATGGGATTCGTGCCAAGGGAGAGGAAGAGGCCCCAACAATTAAAAACAATTTTTCTTGGAGAACCACAAGAGGGGGGCGTAACTCTCCTTGGAGGGCGCAACAAAAGGGGCAAATGCAAGGAATGAAGGGGGATTAATGAGAAAATGGGAGTGGGATCACCCTAGGAGGTGATGTGGGGGTTAAAGGGAGTCATAACTCATGAGAGGGGGCCCCATTTAAGTCACAACGTCCACCACCAAGGAAAAACGTCAATCCCCCTAAGGGGGTGTAACTTTTGGGTAAATAGAAGGTGGAAAGAGTTAGAATAGGTTGGAAAAGGTTGGGAGGGTTATTTTATGCTTAGGGGGTCTGTCTCTAACCTTTATTCCATCATTTTACATTCTCTAACTCCTTATTAAAATTTTTACATTTTTGCCATGTTTGGACTTTAGCAATTAAAATTGCTGCTTTAGACTGACTGACACTCCGGGTGGACAAATCCATGGCTAAAGTTGTCTGACTGAGATGAAATTTGGTCCATGGATGTGGGGGGTGCTATTCCATTTCTTTTGAGCAAAAATACCCCTATCAAAAGTCGAAGGACCTAGTTTTTTACAATATTTGCTCAAAATTAATTAATTAATTAAATAATTAAACCTCCAAACTTAGGGAAATTTAATTAAAAATTAATTAATTAAAAAAAGCTACCTTAGACTTGATCGAATTCCGTGAAACTTTCTAAGATGTTTTGCATGGTCATTTACAATGATTCCCTATAATAGTTACCAAAAGATAAACCCACTAGAACGTCGTTCACCACTTTGGAGTAATTATTGCAAGTGTGAGGGAAAAACTCAAGGGAAATCAATAGGACTGAAAAACCTAATTGATAACCTGAGGATAAAAAACCCTCGGTGAAAGGAAATCTCCCAGTGAACCGATCCCAAGGTAACTGACCTAGACATGACTCATGCAAACCTATTACATTATTAACCCACACAGGGGTGCGAAAATTCTAATTACAAAAAGAAGTGCTGGGGCCAAACATGCCATGTAGAACCAAATTCTTCGACAAATTTGCATCTGATGATGCATATCTTCATGGCACATGGAGTTGACCACCTATGTTGGAGAGGTGATCAACATCTGGCTTCACATGGGGACGTGTGTTCGATCTTCTCACTCGAGACGGAGAGCATACGAGAATCCAACACCTACAAAACATAGTGCTCACCAATAACCAACATAAGAATACATATATACACGATTAAATAAATGAATGCTATATACAACATCTACATAATGAAATGACTAACATACAATATCAATATTTACAACAAATGAAATCTATGGTACCAATTTATTTTTTCTAAGTACATATTGACATAATAAATTGAAATAATACAAAATTAAAATACAAGGAAGGGTTAGAGATAAGTTACAACCATCCATGCAATGGATGAAATGATGCCACAAGTGTCTGAAACATCCTTGTCCAGGATGACTCACAGAAGATCCCTTCCGAATTTTTATCAACTTGGAACTTTTTGTGAGGAAGAACCAACCAACAATCATGATTCTTCTTCCCTTCAACCAAACATTGGAATATGACAAGCTTTGTAAACTTTGAATACTTTTATGCTCATGACTGTCAAGGTGGGAGGCCAACCAATACTCATAATGATATGACATTGTTAAACTGAATTTTCCTTCCATTTCCACATAATTCTGCATTAACTCATCTTCTGGTTGAGAAGTTGAAAAATAACATGTCACATGAACCACCACACTGTTTTCCTCAAGATTTTCAAAGTTAGCCTTCAAAAAGATTGGTTCCTTGGGAGGAGGGTGGGGACTTCAATCATCTAGATATTCAACATTTTAAAACTCAAGTTCCTTTATTTTCTCAAGATTAAGGATTGGTTCATCCATGGATTCATCCAGAATTTCCCCACGAACTTCCTCATCTTTTTCACTGTGAAGCTTAAGTTCAAGGGGGTCCGGATATTCAATATAAGATTATGTAAAATCATCTTCCTTGATCCTCAATCAATCTTCCAGGGCCAAAAACTGTTCATTCATGGCTTCACATTGTTCTTCATGGGGAAACTGTATGTTCTGAACTACTTCATTAAGTTCCTCAATGGGATCTGGTGGAGAATCAACCTCTGTGTCTGAATTAGTTTTTTTATTCGCTAGAAGATTTTTCCTCTCCCATGTTTCCATAAAATCATCAACCAATTCATTGTAAATGCTAACCCGATTTCTCCCAAATTCGTACAAAAAGGCCAAAAACAATTCCCGCATGGTCTTGAACTTTGTAAGACTCGAATAATGAAACCAATCAACAACCAACTCTCCACAGAAAGTGAAGGAAAACAACTGCATTAAGACATCTTCATAAATAGGTGGGTCGCACCATTTATCAATAAATTTCGTGAAAGCCCTGACGTGAGCACTACCATCATCCTGATTGTGGAATTCAGGGATGTTATCAATAACATCTTCAAATATATCATGAGGGTAACCAACAATTCTTGTCAAATCAAACGGATCACAAAAACCACCCATTTCTATCTAGATCATTTAAACCAGGGTCTAGAGAAAAGGACATGGACCCAAGATTATTAAGGATCCAACAAGAAGAAAAACTAGCTAGCTTCATCCACAAACCCTTCCAAGTTCAAGGATGAAGCAAAACAAGCCGTGAATCCCTTCTTGCAAAATACCTCATCAAATTATTTAAAAGTGGAGTCGCCAGATGACCAAGTTTATTTCAGACAAACAAGAGCATAAAACAAAGCAAAAACAAGAAGGAAAACAAAAGTTAATTTATTATGTTTGGAACAAGCATCGGAAATCAATGAGTTCTTCTTCTCCGAGAATGTCAAGCAACCAACAAGGATTGCTCCTTACAATATACTTTATATATTTGTTCAATGGAGTCGCCACTTGGAAAGGAAGCAAACAAAAACAACAAATGCAAGTTCAAAGAATTTTTAAGGCCTAAAAGTTTTATTATTTAGCTCTTAAAGAATCAAGTTAAGTCGTTAGGACCAAGGATAAATGACTTATCCCCGACAACGACGCCAAAGATGTTTTCGTCCTTATACACACTTGCAAACGTGAGCTAAGTCCGGCTCACTTAGTGTGTTCTTGGAGGTATAATGCTTAGGTTCACAACCCACACTGTCACTTTGACCGAAACCTCTTCTGTCTAGGCTCACTCCTAGGGAAGCCAAGGGGGGTAGTCCCTAGTTTCTAGATTAGTTTTAGAGTTAAGTTCTAGGAGTTAGTTTTAATTATTTACAAGGTTTGGGGGATTCTAATCCTAAGATGCGCAAGCAACAATGCAAGGTGCATGGGTTAGCATGTAAAGCAAGCCTTTTCCTAGGGAAACTAAGACTAGTGCCTAAAGATTGGGCTTGGGGTCAACTAAGTTAAAGGGTTGTTCATTACAAATAGATTACAAAATTATTTACAAAAGAATAACTTGATCAAAAATATATTAGATACAAGATTTACAATTCAAAGAATGCTAAAATACAACAACAAGCTAACCACTTTGTTTATATGTGTTTGTGCAGGATATAAAAAGATTAAAGCGTCACATAACATTATCATCAAAGCATCAAGACCATCATCATCAATACATCAAAAGAAGATTTATAAATTTAAGCAAAAGTATCAAGGGTGAAGATCAACCACTCTTAATTATTGAACCCAAAAGTATTTAGAAGTTTAGATCCAAGGTTGAGTTGTCAAGATTTCTTAAGGTTATCAAATTTTATTAATCTTTCACCAAAGCCTCCTCCCGCTATTGCTAAATAACTGCCAGATGCTCAATAAGTGTTGCCACCCTAGCTTCACAGATCAGCCCTAAGACAAGAGTACTTCCTGAAGAGGACACATCCTGTGCACCGTGAGACAGTCCCCTGCCTACAACCTCCGTTGTTTTCCTCAAGTCCCATTTTAGATGGTGAAGATGGTGGTCTAAGGTACCCTAAAGAGTCTATTACGTTTATATATAACTTAAGTAGACTTTTAGGAGTGTTTATGAGTGTTTAAAGAGTTTTATGACACTTTTAAAGAGTGATTCAATGACTTGGCTGAAACTCACTTTAGCCTTAAAGATGTCTTGATTTAGTTAAAAATTTAAGAGCATTAACACATGCATATGTCACTAGAGTGCACAAATAGACAGCTTGAAAGAATAACAAAGGCAAGAACAACTTGCCACCCAATAGAAGAGAAGCAATCACACTTATATCATATTCAAGAGAAATGAGTGTGAAAAAGAAAAAGATTTAGATGTTGCCTACTTATCAACTTAGAAACAAATTACTTCAAGCATATGGCATTAAGAGATCTATGCAATAAAGAAGAATACCATTTAGCTATTGAAGCATTTAAACATTAAAGATTATAGATCTAAGCATGTAAAGTGAAGATAAAAACTTGAAACAAGCTAAGCATGCATGAGATCTAGTTAAGTTGA
>ML828261.1:82840-108634 GCA_009831015.1 Picea engelmannii
AAGCTTAGGATAAAGGTAAAATTTGGGTTGCGCGAGCAACCCCTTCTTATATTTCTTCACCAAGGGATATTTCCTAAGGAAACAAAACACCCTTTACAAACATATGTGCTAATATTAGGCTCCATGGGGGATAGAGACCTCCCTGTGAGGTTCTAATAACTTCATAAGATTCAGTGCCTCCTCTTAGGGCCATGGGGTCAGCCATTATAACAAAAAGAAAATGATATTTACAATGAAATGAAAGAGACACTCTTGGCTCAAACAAAGAATATTTTTAGAAAATGCCCATTTACAGGGCCACCAAAAACTTCAGCATCCTCCAAATTCTGCAACCTGTAAGTATTATTTGAAAACACCTCAGAAACTTTGAAGGGTCCAATCCACAGGGCTTCGAATTTGCTGTGCTTTTCCTTTGTCTTTCTTGGGTGCATCCCATTTAAGTACTATATCTCCTCGCTGGAAATCTTCTTTTCTTATCTTCCTGTCAAAAACATACTTGATCTTGTGTTAAAAACATACTTGATCTTGTGTTGATGTTCATGTGCTTTGTCCAACAAATGCTCTCTAGTCTACTGCACTTCTACTAGCTGTTGTATTCTTATGATCATGTCATTAGGTTATCCTTGGTGGTCTTAGAATAATTTTTCTACAGGCAAGGTAAGATGAGAAGGAAAAATGGCCTCAACTCCATACACAAGATGAAAATGAGATACACCAAGAGACCTCTTTGCTGTCACTCTATCATCCCATAGAGAAAATTTGAGCTTCGAATCCCACGCTTTATTATTGTCCTCCAATAGTCTTTTGATGATCTTTATAAGGCTTTTGTTAGAGGACTCTGATAGTCCATTCCCTTGGGTGTAGTAAGGAGTAGAGTGAATCAATGTAATTCCAAACTGCTCACAAAACTGGATCAATGGTTTAACCTTGAAAGATGTAGCATTATCAGTGACAATCCTGTTCGAACAACCAAACCTTGCCATAATATCCTCAAGGAAACCAATGATTACCTTGTGAGAAGCACTCCTTGTGGGGATGGCTTCTATCCACTTGGTAAAGTAATCTGTGGCAGTCAATATCCTCCTGTGCTGACCACTTGAAACATGATGAATTTCCCCAATAAAATCTAGGCCCCACTACTGAAAGGGCCCTGAAGCTACCACATGCTTCAATGGAAAAGACTTGAGTTGCTGCTTTCCAGAGAATTTTTGACACTTAATACAAGCCCTGATATTTACATAGACATTGATGAATAGACTAGGCCAAAAATACCCATCCCCGAGAATTTTATTGGCTGTGGTCCTCCAAAAGTGATGTCCCCCACATAGACTGTCATGAAAATCAAGCATAATACTTTGGGCCTCCTGTGGGTCTAAACATCTCAAAAATACTCCCAGAGGGTATTTCCAGTATAAGACTTGATCAATAAGGTAGTATTTAATTGCTTTAATATTTAATGCTCTCGCCTTGCTTTTTCCCATACCATAAGGAGGCTACAATTTTTGCAGAAAAAATATAATGTCTTTGTACTAGGTAAATTATGCTAATGGAGAGATGACTTGTGGGCTTGTATCAAACAACTCAGCTTGTTGATATTTTGAGAAAGTGTTAATGAAATTAACCCCCAAAGCTTTGCAATTAGACTCAACCAACAACCTAGCTAAACCTTGGCCTTTAACCAATTTGGTGGGCTTTATTTCCAAATCAAATTCGAGGATTTTGGTAATCCACTTGCTCCTTCTTCCATCTATGTCAGGTTGAATGAGAATATCCTTCACTGAAACTGAAGGGACATATGCAATGACCTTCGAATGCAAGACATATACCCTAAAATCTTTAAGGGATTTAACCAAATCATAGGCCCGTTTTTCCATGATGTCATATTTTATCTCAACATATCTCAATGCCCTATTGAAAAAGGAAATAGGCTGCTCCAACCCTTCAACATTATTTTGTAACAAAATAGATGCAATTGTATCAAATGAAGCAAAGGAAAAAATCATAAAATCTTTGGAGTAATCAGGACTGATGAGCACAGGTGCCTCAGTCAATGCCTTCTTGATTTGGTTGAAAGAATCTCTAGACTCATCAGTCCATTTTGTTAATGAATGAAACTATAGGAGACATCCTCCAGCTTACAAACCTGTGATATGTGGAATATAACAGCTGTGTGAAGTCTTACTCTCAGCTTACAAACCTGAGAGAAAGCTCCTAATAAATGGTTTGTGGTTCCAGCTTGGGACAGGGGCTAGGAATGTATATGGGCTCCTCCATGACGTGAGGGAGAATAACTCCAGATGATTATCCGATGTAAAGAGCGATCTGTTGAGTTAGATAAATCTCGAAAAGCGTTGGGCACATCATCATGAGAATAAGAATGAAGATGATGTGATGGCCTCTTCTGAATAAGCAACAGAGTTGATGTGAAGACTCCAGACGATCCTCCTGATGGTGGCAGTGGGAAAGCAAATCTGTAGAGCAGACGCGACTATGGATGAGCATAAGTGCATGTGTGAGGACCTAGATTAGCTGTGTAATGCAGTGACTCGGGTCTATGACATCATGAGAATAATAACGAAGATATTGTGATGGCCTCCTTTGAATAAGAAATAGAGTTGATGTGAAGACTCCAGATGATTCTCCTGATGGTGGTAGTGGGAAAGTAGTTTTGTAGAGCAAACGTGACTATGGATGAGCATAAGTGCACGTGTGAGGACCTAGCTCATCTGTGTAATGTAGTGACTCATTTCTATGGCATCCCTATGGATGTGCCCCCCTAGTGGATGAGCACTAGTGGGTGTATCCAATACTTTGCTATATATTGTTCAAGAGTCAGACCTACTTGTAACCCTAGTTATTATGTAAAGGGTACAGGTCAGCCCTATGATAATATAATTAATATTAAGAAGATAATAAATAATGAAAATATTAATTATAATAATAAAGTGTGCTTGACTTGGAGAGGTCGTCCCTGTTGTGCCAATAAGACGCCCTTGCTAAATCAGTCAAAATCTAATATAAGTAGGAGGTGATTTTCCATTGAAGAATCATATCCTCCTCACATGTTTTGGTAATTTCAGCAAGTACTTCTCTTTGGAAAGGGTGCACACCTCTCTTGGGCGCTAGGGTTTCTAGGGTTTAAGCACCCTCTTGTGTGCTAAGTTATTTTGGTGGTGAAAGGTCTTTCTCTTGAAGAATATAGAAAATGATTTGGCTGGGTTTTTCTCCCTTGTTTGAGAAGGGTTTCCCATGATATATCTTGTGTACTTGTGTATGGTGTTTCTTCTTGTGATCTTGGTTGCTGCAACATTTATGGTTATGGTTATTTGATAAAATGGAATGAACTTCATAATGCTATGAAAACAATAACACATTTCACCTCATTCCCCTTACTGAGCATGGTTGTAATATGCTTTACTAATTCAAAAAAATTTGAAACAAACCTTCTCAAAAAATTAATCTTCCCTAAGAAATACTAAACGTCTTTATTGGATCTAGGAAGTGACAAGGTTTGAATAGCTTCTACCCTACTTGAATCAATTCTGACCCCCTCAGTTGAAACTATGTGCCCCAACAATTTTCCCTCTTGCATGGAAAATAAAGACTTCTTGGGATTTAGGAAGAGACCAAATTTTCTGCATTTCAGGAAGACCTTTCTCAAATGGTAACAATGTTCTTTGTTAGACCTAAAGAAAACTGTGATATCATCCAAATAGATGACTACAAATTTATGTTTTTTCCCAATGAAGGTGATTTCCATAGCTCGCTGGAAGGTTTCCCTTGCGTTCATTAATCCAAAGGGCATCTTAGCATACATGAATGTACCCCAAGGAGTAGTGAATGCTATCTTTTCTTTGTCTTCAGACAAGACAAAGATCTGATTGTAGCCAGAAAATCCATCAATCATGGAGATCCTAGATGCACCTGTCACCCTCTGTAATATGTGTTCCATGTTTGGCAAAGGCTAATTATCCTTCTTAGAGATTCTATTTAGGTTCCAGAAATAAACACAAATTGTGATTTCTCCATTCTTATTTCTCACTGGGACCAGGTTGGCCACCCATTCAGAATATATCAAAGGGATAATGATCTGGGCATCCAACAACTTTTTTTACCTCTTTCTCCATAATAGGCAACAACATAGGATTTATTTGTTTCAATTTCTGCCTAAATGGTTTGGATTCTTCCTTCAATGGGATATTATGCTCAATTCCACTTGTGTCATATGTCCTGATATCTTCATATGTCCAGGAAAACACGTCAGAAAATTCCTTTAACAACTCGACATATTCAACCCTTTGTTCCTTTTGACAAGCTGCTTGACAACTTGACAAATTTCGGATCTTTCACTGTGCCAATATTGCACTCTGCTATCTCAACATCATCAGTTGAAACTTTACCCTTCATTGTCACATCATTCCTGTCAAATAGTCTTTGCAGAGGAACTAGTCCCTTTGGAATATGATTGCTAGAAAACTGAACAATATGACGGTTAGCAATTTTGTTCGGAAAAACCTCAGCATGAGGATTATCTTCAGAATCATGATCTTGATCAATATGCAATGCAGAAAACTCGTCAATGATATCCATGAATCTTTTGATCTCAAGATCATTCTAATACACTTTTCAATGCTTGATATTGTCAGGTATAGAGGGTCTATATTTCACTTTTACGTCATACCCAAGTTTATGTGGCAGAGGGACTCTGAAATTACTTGTTGAAACAACCAAAGAGTCATCCATGGAATTCCCTTCTCTTGGGACAAACGAAATGTTGAAAGCCAAGAAAAAAATGTTGATTAGGTCCCACACCTCATTCCTATAAGATCTTAGCCTAGGCTGCTTAGCTTGATAAATATTTTTGATCTGATGTACAATTAATTCAGCATCCCCAGACACTGATATCTCTTCAATACTCATGTCCTTTGCAACCCTCAAACCCAAAACAAGAGTTTCATACTCTGCCACATTATTGGTAGCTTCAAATTCTAATTTGTAGGAAATAGATATAGTCTCATGAGGAGGTGAAACAAACACTGCTCTAGCCCCAACACCTTCTCTAGAAGAGGCTCCATCAAAGAACATCTTCCAAACAAAGTTTATTGGAGGAGAATTTTCACAAAAAGCAATGGATTATTTTCTGATATCAAGAGGAGGTTCAAGGACATCAGTGAGATGCAATAAACTAGATCCCAAATCAGTGTCAAGTGCAAAGATATGGTGATTTGTGGGGTTTGCGTCATCACTAATAATATAGGCCAACTGAGCTTCCTTGTAAAATCTTCTATGTTCCCCCCAAACACATGAATGGTAGCATATGTGAGGTCCACCTGCAATGTTCCCCCAAGTATTTTTATCCAAGATCTTGACAAGAGCATGCCAAACTTGGGGGGAACATTAACCACCACGATATCCATGACCACACTTTTCATGGGTAGCTGAAATAAGGTCACAACCAGATCTTTAATGAACCCAAGACACTTCACTTTCCTAGAGTCAAAAGAATATAAGTCATGGTAAGATTTTGTGATTTCTAATCCAAGTTCATGCATGACAGTTTTGGGCATGAGATTATGAGATGCCCCTGAGTCCATCAAACAGTTATGCAACACCTTATCATGTATGTTCAATGATGTATAGAAGGGAGGGGATGAATCATATCTATCTTCTATCAATGGACCTAAGATGACTGCTGGCTTTCATATTGGAGATTTACTGAGTCAGTGGCATGAGATGAAGGCTCAGGCTGCAACAGTTTAGAAATGCACCTTTTGAAGTCTTCATGTTTGACCAACTCTGAAAGAGGTACATGGATTGTAATGTTTTTAATTTGATGCTCAAAGTTAAAAGAGGAGGGAGGCTTCATAATTTCTCTTACCTCTGGGACAAGACCTTTGACCACTGGTGGGGGGTTCTGTGCCTTCTTTTCCTTGCTGCTGTTTGCTACATTTTTAGCAGGCTTATCTACTCTAGTAGGCTGGTCAGGAATGTTAGGCCTCCCTTATTTATTTTTGGACCTGAGGTTGTATTTATTTGGACCGTTATTGGTCTTCTCCCCTTTACTCAGATCATTTAGTTGGTTGTCCATGAGGGACTCATCATATGCAGATTGGGTTAAATGGGGAAATGGGGAGGTGTCTCCAAGACAATGGATTTTAGGATCGACCTCTTGTTCCTCTCCTTCTTCATCAGTAACCATGTTATTTTGGAGAGGGGCCTGAATCCTCTGATCATCGCTATCCCTGTTTTTTTAACCTCTTTGGATAACCTGGGGGGTTTTATTTGGTCTTATGAAGTTACCCCTATTTTCAACATTAGGGGGATTCCTATAGTTCTTCTTCCCTTCCAATTCCAACCTTTCCATTCTAGCAGAAAGTGATTTTAGTAACTTGGTTACTTCATCCATCTAAGGGGGGGGAAACAGAGGAACCAGAGGTCGAAGCTTCAGACCTCCCCTTTCCTCTGTCTCTATCAGCCTTACTCCTAAGTTTGTCAACTGCCAATATATTGGATTCTACTTCCAGGGATGCATCTTGCATATGAGCCAAGGAAGTGGCTTTTCTTTCTCTTAACAGGAGGCAAAAATCAGGGTCGAAAGCACTGGAATAAGAAATTTTGGCAGAGGTTTTTGTAGTTTTAATCTTAGCAGGAATCTTGTTATACATTTTATTAAACCTCTTCGAAAAGTCAGAAACAGATTCCCCTTCTTTATTCTTTAGTGATCCAAACTCTATAATATAGTAAAGGAAATCCTTCTTATCCCCCAAATGTCTTAAGAATGCATCATCTAGGGCTTCAATCCCATCAATAGATCCAAGATCTAGGGCCCTAAACCATTTCCTAGCCTCTCCATCTAGGCTATGAAAAAAAATTCTCATCCATACATCTTCATCTACAATGACATAGTTATCTGCATAACTATAAAATGCTGCAAGGTGCTCCTCTGTAGTTATGTCTCCCTCACCCGTGAACTTTGACAATTTCTTAAGATAACCACTAGCTGGGAGAGAATTTAGAGGCTGAGGTAAGACAAGAGGGGCATATCTAGTAGCCACTATGGCATCCATTATGTTCCTAGGGGGATTAACACCTGCATAGGGATGTGAACTGGAGGAGAAATAGGACGGGATGGAGATCGAACATGTGAGATTGGGATTGTGTTTCTGGGAGAAATAGGAGAGAGCTGAGGATTTGGAGAAGAGGCTACAGGGCTTGAGGGAACATAGGTTTCCCCTTTTGTAAACATAGCAACTCTAATAGGAGGAGTGGTAAATCCCGTAGTGGGAAAATCTTCAGGGGTTCTGGGTGTAGACCAGGGTAAAACTTCTAGGGTAGTAGGAGTGTCAAAGAGTTTAAAACCGAGGCTAGGGGAGGGGAAATCATCAGGAAAAATCCCAAAATTTAAACTTCTAGAAGCTCCAATAGATGGTGTAATAGGAAATTGAGAAACAACTACAGGAGTTGTCAAAGAAGGATTATGGAAATTACCAGAATCACCAGGTGTAGTAGTTGAAGTACCTTCTCGAGGGGCCTTCCACTTTCTGATAATTTTCTCTAGGTCAGCTTCAGGTGTTGCTAGAGGCAGATATGGAGTAGACCTCGTGTGTCTACCTCTGTAAGCCACAACTGAAACAATGGAGTCTCATCAATGGATTCGCTAGGTGCAAGTTGCAATCTTCAATGGTTCTGATATCTGATTCACCTTCAGAAACATAAGCTCTATGTCGTTCTATCCCAGGGAAAAGACTTCAATTTGTTCCCCGACAACGACACCATAAATGTTAGCACTAGAAGTCACCCTCGGATCGCATCGAAGGTAAGCCCAATACCAATCAATTTGTATGTCACAATGAATAATTTTAAAGAGGTCAAATGTGCACAGACTTAAGACAATATCGTTTTAACTTAGAAAACTGGACTAACATGCATAAGCAGGTGAGGTATTGATTAAATTCAGTCATTAATTGTAGTAAGGGTGAGTGGGAGGAAGAAATATTGAGGAGGATGTAGAGGTATGCTTTGGACATCAGGTCTTCCAATAGCCTAAGGAAGAAAAACTCAGGAAACAAGATCCTCTTGGATTCGAAGTTTCAGGAACTGAAGAACGTTATAGCAGGATTGCAATCAAACATACATCACAATACTGCCAAAATAATCCATGTGAATCCTTCAAGCATGGATACTTCAACATCAGAGGTAAATAAGATGAAAAGGAATCCAACTTCCATTAAATAAGAAGTCTCAAGGCAAAATACATAACCAGAGAACTAGAGGCTTCATCAAAACTTTACAATACGGGAGCCTAGCTCAACCATCGACCTTAAAAAAATGTCAAAAATGTCTTCATATACTCAGGACAATTCACCCCTAGTAGCAGAGGCATGCCTGAGTCTTTGAATTCAAGGCTTTGCATTCAAAACTTTTTGCAGACTGTGCATGCAATCTCTGTCAGACGCAAGCTCTTTCGTCTGAACCTGCTCTGTCAGACTATGCATGCAACTTCCTGTTGGACTCTAGCTCGGAAATTCTACCAGTACTTTTGAGTTTTTATTTATGGGGGGAGACGATGTTTCAACCACATCCCTCTACTTTCATTAACTGTCTTTATTGGGATCAACACGGGCGCCTGAGTCAACTCCTGCACATGGAAAATGTGTTGGCCGCACTCTGAAACTACGCCATCTGGATCTCTGCTATATTCTTGTAGGGGAAACTGACAGGCAGACGTGGAGGAAGGTGATGGAAATATACAAAGTGATTGGTGCAGACTCACATGGCACAATGAGTAAGCTATGGCCAAGTGGAAGGATGCGGTGATAGAGTGACGACTGGGAACGCATGGGTATCAACGTGCGGGAGATGAGGTGTAAAAGGAGCGAGGGTTATGTGGAAAAGGGAGAAGATACGGTGGAAGAGGGATGTGAGTGGTCAGGGGGGACACGACAACATGGTAGAGGTGACATGGAGGAGAGGTGGAAGACACATGTCAGGTGGCGAGAGGGGAGATGTGACAGTGGGAAGGGGACATGCGTGTGGTCGGGTGAGTGAAAGACAAGTGTTGGCAGGAGAGAGGGAAATATGGGAAGGATGTTAGTGGTTTAGCTCTTAGGGGGAGGGGTCTGAGTTGATGTGAGGGCGACACATAGTTGGGGGTCTGCACCTGCAAATCCACCTGCTTTCCACCCCCCCCATTAAAGGCAGAAGGTCAGGGGGGGTTCGATATCCTAAGGAAACAAAACACCCTTTACAAACATATTGGATAACACCCCCTATCCATGATTTTTCTTTCTTTGGCTAAAGGATTATGACATCATCAAGACCGTGTCATATTCTTCTATAGGGACTTCCCTTTCTTAAGCTTGATCTATTTCATATTGAATTTCACATTCCTTATTAGGAACTTCATCCATCATTTTCTTGTTATTAATTTCTTCATTTTCAGGTGCAAGATCATTTTTCTTGCTTTCTCCTTCAGATTTTCTTCTCCATATCTTACTATGAGATATTCTTTTTTTTGGACCTTTTATTTCTAATTGTGTTTTTGGAGATTTGTCATCTCCTTTCTTCTTCCAAATTTTATTAGGTTTTCTCCCTGACTTGAATGATTTATTTAAGGATTGACATTTTTAACTCCTGTATCTTTGGGATTTGTGCCCAAACCTATCACACTTGTAACATCTCATTGTATGACAAAATTTTCTTGTATGCCCAACAAAATTGCATCTCCAACATCTAATTGAGTTTTTGGATTTTGTTGCATATCCCTTCTCTAGTTTTTTGTAGTCCATTGCTTTATGGCCAAAGTTATGACAAGAAAAACAATAGCCATTGAAGGTGTTTCCATTCTTGAATTTATTCTGGCTTGAGAGATCCCTCTTTTGATTTTCTTCTTCCTTTTCACTTCTATAGCTTCCTTCCTTAACAAAGTTCATGACTTGTAATTGCTTTGTAATTGCACCTTTTCCTTTTGAGAAGGACAATCCTTTCTCATGTTTGTAAATGGTGCTCCATATTGAGGAAAATGTATGGAATACCTTACTCAATCACTTTAAGATCTTGCCTAGCTAGGGAAAGATAGTTGGGAATGTTATCTAAGGATTATAGCCTCAAAACATTCACTCAATCCACAAGTATTAATTACAAGGATTAAGGATGATTTTATGATTTGTATATGTTGCAATGTAAAAATAAAATTTATACAAGGCTACAAGAATTTATAGAACTTTTACAATAAAGTAAACATGGAGACCAAGCGAAAGGAGGAACCAAGTCATGAAAACACATGTATGAGACAAGACAATAATCCGATTTATTTCATTCTGAGAGACAAAAGTGTATTTCTCTTTACAAACCCCTACGAGGGTATGGACCAAAGTTAGATTTAGAGGTCTTCGATGGGCACCATACAAAAAGAATCTGACAGTAAAATAAAACTGAAATTAATGATCTGGATTAACTTGCCAAACAAATGCTTCCATTTGGCTTTGGAAGATATCCTTTATCATCCATGAAAATTAATTCACAAATAGACAAGTTTACACAGATCATCAAGGATGAATCAACACCTTTAGAACAAGCGACTGAAAAATATGATTCAGTTTTGAACCTTGTTGCCTTCAATAAGACCCTACTACCAAAAAGAGGATTAAGCTTTCAAGTAAACTCAGAAATGAATGAAAACTGAAACTATCTCATTTAACTAAAGAGAAAACCTTAGTCTTCTCTTTCTCCTTCTATTCTCTTATGTCTGTTCTTCTCATTGAACCTTTATTCTTTCTCAATAAGTTGAGGTAGTTCAACTACTTTCTTTAGTTACGTAAAATTAACTTAACTAATTAGTTTAGGGAGAAATAATTAATAATAATATATAAATAAGGGTCTAGTTAATGATTACTAAATAGGTGGGACCCCTTGTGACTCACATCATTCTTTTTCCAATCATCAAATATAAAATAAATTTTTTTATCATTTGGATCATATAATACCCTTGTAGGTCCCATTGATATCATTTAAATTGAATATTTAAATATCAACAAAATTTAAGGACATATTCCAAAAAAACAATATATCCATTTTATCCACAAAAATATCCAAAATAAAGCTTGTTGTCCCCAAAAGTTGAAAATTATCAAATACTCTCTTCTTCACTGAAAACCATAAAAAAAACTTTAAAATCCATATTTGCTGCTTTGCGAGGCATATTTCCTCTTCTTACTCTTGTCTCCAACTGACTTTCCTTGAGTGGGCTTTGGTTGGTTAGACCCTTGGGGTTGTATTTCGATGATCACATGAGAGAAATCATATTTTAGGTGGAGGCGTGAAGACACAGACTTAGAGGATTTTGTGGATGGAATGGAGGGAGAAACCACTACTTTTCCTTTGTCTTGCATAGGTTGCGGGATATCAATTTTTAATATGTTTCTAGTGTGCGATGATTGTACAGGTGAAACAACAAGAGAAATTTGAACATTGGGATTAATTGGTGGTGGTAAAGGCAATGACACAGTGGGCCAACCACGATGGTGAGAGACAGTCCAGTGGACAATTTCTTTCCAACTGTCATTAGCGGGGACTTTGAGCTGCAATGACACATGTGGAGGAATGAGAATGCTAGGAAAATTATCAGGAGGCTGAAATGGGGGTCTGTGAGGTCGGGGATGCAAGATACCATGGCCAACCAAATTAAAAAACTAAGCTTGAAACAACTGGTTCAACTCTTGTGGATCAACATCAAAATGAATAGAAAACCGAGGCCTTCTATGGCCTCGCTGCCAGTTACTTCTGCCTCTGTTATTTCGACCATTACTACCCCTACTGAAAAAAATCATCCTGTAGCAATATTTAACCAGTTATGAAAAGTTCTTAATAACCCATACATGAAACTCTACTTTAAATAAATCAAGAGTTGGCTCTATTATTTACTACATGATGCATGCAATCCATCCATAAAAAAAATCATTTATTAATTTCCACATGAACATGGAATTGATAGGGTCAATGGGAGTATGGAGGGATTGTACTTAGCGTAAAATGATATAATGGAAGGGAAAGATTCATGAATATTGTTCAAGCAATTATTAAAACAATCAAACTGTGTATACAACTAGCTACCAAAATATCAATCATCAATCATTTCTTTCATTTCCTGATAGGCTTCCCCTTTTAAAAAAAATGAGTAACAACAGAACATGGAGTGAAAATGTAATTGGTATTATGAGGGGAGTGTATTTTGCGTAAAATGGTATAATAAAAGGGAACCCCATGGATACTATTTTATCATATATCAAACAATGCCATTTTTGACATCAAAATTTAAACTTCTTCACTGTTTCAAAATTGAACTTCAACACTCTGTTTCCAAAATTCCAGAACTGAGATTTCATTTCCTAGGTGTTCATTTGCATATAGAAGTTGTATTCCACAAGAATCATTTCAAAATCGTTTTCTCAATAAACATTAAACAATAATAACATAGATTGCATGCAACATGGTTGAGGAGGCACAATGCCACAATAATCAAAATAAATAAAACCAACAGTCGAGGAATGGACAAAATATGGTTCTCGATATCAACACCAATACGTTAAAATCACTACAGGTTTGCACGAAGTGGCCACAAAAGAGATCCCTCCATGTAACATAATTTAAAATTGAAACTTCAATTAACAATGTTCCTAAAATCCTTTTCATTCTCGATTACAAACTCATTCAGCGCATATATAATTTACCCACAGAGTTATTCCTTTGATACAAAATCGAACACACAGTAGGTCAAATCCCTTAAACAATGTTTTTCAACGCTGTCATCACCCCAATATCTCCACAGGACAAATTGTATTATTAGACAAATGAGTAGGGTTAACACACAACCCACTTTTGCACAACAAATAATCAACTAAACCCATGATTACAAATGAACACAAACCATGCCTTTATCAAATTCTGGGTTTTCCATCTCCATCATAATTTCCAATGCACGGGGTTCCATACACAACAATGGACAACAAGGTGGTAGAAGAAAGTGGGCTAAAAAACTGAGGGTTTGGCCAGAAGGGGCATGGAAAGTTTAATTCTTCAAAACATTCCACCTTAATACTCACAGAGTAGTGACCAAGGCACAGACACAGTATCCAAAAAAACCACAACTTCAAAGACAGGCAGAGTGTCCAAATAACTCACAGGTAAGAAGCGGGGATAACTACTTCGAACAGGGAAAAAACCCAAAACAAGGAACCAGAGGCAAGGTAGGCTTGGGAGTTTCCCAACGATATTCTTTTCCATAACAAAAATATGAACAACTATACACAACAAAAGACACCACACTTCATTCCAATGCCATGATTCAAATACAACCACCACAGGAAACCAAAACCTTGCAAATGACCAATACACAGTCTGAATTCATTCATATAACAGCTTTGGAAATGCACAGACCGTGAGAAAACAAGAGACAACTATTGACTTAAAGAGAAGAGAGAATGTTCATGGATGGAAAAGCAAGAAAATCCCATACCTGTGTAAAATTGCTAAGGAGAAATGACCAACCTGTATACCTCCTCCATGACCGAGCAAAGTGGAGCAACAACAACCAACAAGAGAAAATGAAAAATGACTAGGGTGGCGGGCTCAAGGTGAATTAGAGTGACGTGCATTTACTGCACGTCGCTTCTACATTCACGTATTCATTCATGCCAGTACGAGCAGATGCACTATTCAACTCATCAACCATTAACATTCAAATCAACTTAATGCATGCTGACTATACCATAGTTTTCCAATGTTCCAATTTTGCAAATGTGCCAAACTTGGCCATTATTCCCATTTCACGTATAACAATACTTTGCTAGGGATAATAAATCACGACCAAACTTACAAGTAAACCAATGCGTGCAACACTTGTTAAAAAACTCCAATGTGACATACTTGCTAGGGATACCATATTCCAACATTACTTCCAATTCAAACAATGCGTGTACCCTTGTAGCATGAAGTCACCACATCACACATATAACTTAAGCATGGAGTTTAGGTCCTTCCTCAACATAAATGTAACATAATAATACTTGCGAGTGTTATATAAAAATAACACCATTCCCTTTTAAATCATATCGCCCCTAACATCATATTTGATTAATCATTCCGACAGATATTTTAAACGCAAATAAACTATAGGGATAATCTCAACCAACTCATAAGCATGTAAAGCATAAGTTGTGTTTCTTCGTCATAGTCACACAAGTTACACCAGGGGTCCCACCTATTAGTATATTATTAAATATAATTAAATAATAAGGCGCTTGCAACCATTTGCAAGAAGGTACCCTATGTTGCGCTTTTGAGCGTCAACAAACTGGCGACTCCATAGGAAAATCTGTTTCCAACAAATTTAGAACTCAGAATGTCTAGTTTCGCATATCAGTGAACATAGATCAAATAATTATTGACCAGAATGATTATGCAACATGAGGAAAAAGATGGCTTAAGGGAAAAAATGATCTGGAACTTTGGGAATAACTCATGAAAAGTGATACATATGAGGGGGTTTGGTCCTGTATGCATAACATTCGATCAATCATAGTAAAAGTGTTTCTTTGTTTTAAGGAGAAATTTTATGATATGATCTTTTGAATTTCAGAATGGAGGGAAGAAAGGGATAACAGAAAATATGGAAGAAAATCAAATCATCTATCTAATAGTAGTACTGGAAGTAGAAATAAATTTCATCGATGTCTAAAAGGAGGACATCGTGATAGATGTGTAAACAATACTTACATAATGACATTGTTGTGGCAAAAATAATCCAAAACATATTTCTGATAAACAAAAAAACAACAGAAAATGAAACAACAGAAAATGAACCAACATAAATTGAAATAGCAGAAATTGAACAATCAATTAAACAAAGCGAAATAAAACAGTGAAACAAAAAGCTATATACAACAATGATTTCCACATGGTGTTTATCAATCAATTTGGTAACACATAATGTTTCAAATGGGAACCATTTGTACTATAGGAAAATAACCGCTCTTCCAAATATTTTAAAAGATAAGAGTTTGTTCCTAGGAAAAAAATGATTTTGAAGGGACCTAGCCATAATTTATGAAACTTCGAATGTCTTCCTCTATCAGCATGGACTGATTCCCAAAGCAATAATTTCTCATTTAATTTAAATTTGACAGCTTTTGCGTGCTTGTTAAAATATTTCTTCACGGTTTGTTGTCTTATCTTTATGTTTTCCAAGGCAAACATTCTTTGTTCTTCTAAGGGTAATAGTGAATTTATCCTTTGAGGGACATTGGAAGAATTTAACTCTTCAATATGTAACATCGACCATAGAGAGGAGAGTTCCAACTCAGTAGGAAGAATGGCTTCTTGACCATAAACAAGCTTGAAAGGGGTGCAACCTGTGCTTACCTTGGTGGTAGTGCGATCTACCCAAAGGGCGTAAGTGAGGAGGGTGTGCCATTGATGAGGCTTATCTTCGATGAGCCTTTTTATGATCCTAACCATATTTTTATTAGTAGACTCGGCTTGCCCATTTCCTTGAGGGTAATAAGATGATGAGGTGAAATGTTTGACCCCCAATTTAGCTAAAAATTGAGTCAATGTAGCGGAAATGAAAGCGGGACCATTGTCTGTAATAATATCTAAAGGAATGGAAAATCTGGAGAAGATATTAGTTTCAAGGAAAGAAATTACATGTTCGTCCTACGAGTGTCTAAGAGGGACAACTTCAGTCCACTTAGTGAAATAATCAATGGCTATCAAAATGAAAATCTTCCCTGCGGAAGACAAAGGATTAATAGGACCAATAAAGTCTAGGCCCCATTTAGAAAACAAAAAATCCGGGAGAACAAGTTACAAAGGCATAACAAAAAGACACTCTTTCCCAACGAATTTTTGGCACTTGTCACAAGATCTTGCGAATTTATAAGAATCTTGAAAAATTGAAGGCCAATAATAACCATTTCTGATGATTTTAAAAGAAATATCTTTAGCAGAAAAGTGGCCACCAACGTGCATAACAGAATCTGAAGATCCATGAGTTTCTTGTAATAATTTATGTGCTTTCTCATTATTTACACATCAAATTAATATACCATCAACTAATCTCCTGAACAAAAAGTCTCCTAAAATAATATACCTGGAAGATTCAAGACAAAGCCTTCTCCTTTGATGAGGATCTAAGTCATCTGGGCATTTATGATATTGCAAGTAATACACCAGATTTTTATACCAGGGGTGCTCAACAATAGAAAGGGTTTGACTCTCAATATAAAACAATGCTGAAAGAGGATTATCTTGATCGTCCATTTCTTCAGTTGCTTCAACATGTTGAGCTAAGTGAAGGGATAAGTCTGTTGGATTACTGAGAGGGGGGTGGGTGAATCAATAATAGAGCAATAGTCCCTTTTAACCACAAAATGCAAGTGTTAGATCAATGTAGCATTATCATCCAATAGTTGCAGAGTAAATAAACAATGGACAAATGATAAATCATACACATACATAGTACACCAGTGTTTTTACATGGAAACCCAAAGCAATAGAGAACCACATAATGCTTTTTCTTATATGTATTTAAGAATTACATTCATTGGAAGCACCAAATTCCTTTGTTTTCCAGCTGTAACTAGAAGGAGGTTCCAACCCCCTAGTTTCTCAGGATATAACCTGAAGGAGGCTCCAACTCCTCAATTCTCTGGCTACAACCAGAAGGAGGAAACAACCCCCTAGTTTCTCAGTCTACAACCTAAGGTAAGCTCCAACTCCCCAATTCCCTGGCTACAACTAGAAGGAGGCTACAACCCCCTATGTTCTCCGGCTACAACTGGATGGTGGATACAACCACCTGTCCTTGCCCCATCCAACCACCCTGACGTATAAGTAGAATGATGGAACCACTATCACACTATCACTGTGAGATATATTGCTATAAACCTATACCAATAAAGCTGCACCAAACAACTTGTACCAATAACCTGAACCATGCATCAACCTGTAATCAACATGTAGCATGAAAAAGTGCATCAACCATGCACCAAACCTGTACAAATAACCTGTCATAATAACATGTCCAAACAACCTATCACAACAACTTGTCTCATCAATATTATCAACCAAATCAGATCTACTCACCAAGATTAATCACCAAGACAACTCTCGACCATATGCACAATATCACCAAGACGTGCATCAACCAATCATAACACAATAACTCATAATCATCACCAAGATCAATATGTGCTTCTAATAATATACCAAGACAAGTATGCTACATCATACATAAACCATGTGTCAACAATACTACTAACAAGTGCCTCCAACCATGTACCAAGTATGTACCAATCATGCATCAAATATGACTCATCAATATGTACCAACATCATTAATTATACAACTCATGTATGTGCCAACTCATCAACTACTTATCTCAACCATGTACCTCAACCAAAATCCCTCATCAATTTCATCATCCAAATCTGATTTGTAACTCTATAATAGACCTAGTGTATATGATCACATACCTGCAAACCTTCCTTAACTTTAACAACAAGAGACTAGCATTTTCATCAAACTTGACTTTAGTCTCACGTGACTAATTTTGGATTAGTCAACAACCCTAACTTGAAATAATCATAACTATGTACCTATAATGAATAAAGATATGAAAATAGTACACAATGTTCTTTAGTGTCTTTTATGCAATTCTTATAGGTTTCACTACTTGGAACCTCTCAAAAAATGAGTTATAACAAAAATGGCATACCTTGTTGAATTTTGGCTTATTCTAGAGAGCGAACTTGTATAGAGTGCCCCGCATGGAATATTTGTTGTATAGATATGAAAATGGTACACATAATACTAAAGATTGTACTCTAACCAATACATTTGGTATTACTGAATTTTGATCTGTTATGAAGAAGTTATGACATTTTTACCCGAAACACCTGTTTTAGACTAATTTCAGGACTAGCCACAAACCTTATTTTCCATGGAGTGTAACTCCAAAAATACGACGACCCACAAGCTGAAATTTTTATCACAACTACTTGGATATGTTTCCGCAACGATCTCCCAATTTCATGGTCTAGATCATTCTATAAAAAAGTTATTGCGAAAATGGTGAGATGACCTATAAATAACATGCCTTAGAAAGCACCATCAAAATAATTTATCCTCCCTTGAATTTCATCCTTCTTTACTTCACCTTCCCTCTAAAATTTGGCTTAGATATCCTTTGGTTACCTCAGTCACTTGTAGATATTCAATATGCTCAAGTGTGATTAAAATGAGAGAGCCTTTCCTCTTATTTATACTTTCATGTAGCTTCCTCAAGGGATTACCTTTTAACCATCTTAACCCACTTTCCTTATTTTAGGGTTAACCCACTTCTAACCACTTGTCCACTTAGTAATTTCTCCTTTAAATTTATTATTTAAATAATTTATTTTGTATCCAGTTTGAATTATAGTACACTCATCACTTCACTTTATTATTTACCTTCTAAAATCTCTTAAACCACTTTCCTTATTTTTGGGCTAACTCACTTCTAACCACTTGTCCACTTAGTAATTTCTCCATTAACTTTATTATTTAAATAATTTATTTTGTATCCAATTTGACTTATAGTACACTCATAACTTGACTTTATTATTTAAATAATTTCTTCTTTGCAACCACTTTGACCTTTTGGGGATTCTAGACGACTCATGAGGGTTCTCCAACTTCACATGGCCATAACTCTCTAACCGTGAGGAGTTATGTGACGTTCCACATACCACCAGAAATGGCATGACATGTACTATCCATATAGAATAGTATTACCTACAAATCTATAAAAACTCATACCACTATACATATAAAAAACTTGAGTCCATTACCCAAACCTTTGTGCTACCGAAATTCGCTACCGGACTTTCTTCAAGGGTTGACATCAATGACAACCAACCACAAAAATCAGCAAAGTCTCGTCCCTTAATTGTTTTCGAAGTCATGATGGTTAAATAATGTTCCTGGATTTTGGGAAGCCAATGTGCAAGCTTCCTTGAAAGATAAGTTTGTGAAAGCAAAAACTTGACAACATGCAAAGGGACTTTTACCTACATGTGTTTTCCTAGGATAAAGTGGAAAAATTTATCTACAACTTTAAGAAGAGAAAATGCATGTTTCTCAATATAGGAGTACTTGAATTCGTCATCTGATAAACTTTAGATCATGTAAGCTACATGTCTCTCATTATTATGATCATCACATTGTATGAGGATAGCATAAACTGCTTCCTCAATGTCGTTAGTGTATATGATAAAATATATCTCAAAGTCTGGTTTTGCCAGAACTGGTGTGGAACTGATTTCCTTCTTAATCCTTAAAACAATATTTTAGACATCATCTTTCCAAGAAAATGAGTGATATTTCTTTAGAATATTATGAATCGGTTTAACCATTAAATCAAAATCAGGAACAAACCTGCAGACAAAGTTGATAATACCCATAAAGGCTTGAACCTCCTTTTTGGAAGTGGGGGTAGGAATGTTCATGATAACAACAATCCTTTCAGGATCTATGCTTATTCTTGAATCAGAAATGATATTTCCAAGGATCTTTCCCTTGGTGATGCTAAAAATACATTTAGAAGAATTTAAAGGAATGCCGAATTTTTTACATTGCATGAGAACTTTCCTGAGATGACCAAAATGATCCAATCGATTCTTTGAATAGACAGTAAAATCATCAAGATATACTTGGATAATTTTACTGATCAGATCATCAAAATCTATTTGCATAGCTCTCTGGAAGGTGGCACCTGCATTATATAAGCCAAAAGGCATGAATTCGTAAGAAAATGTGCCCCATCATGTAGTAAAGGTGGTTTTGTATCTTGTTAGCATTGAGAGTTAACCTCAGATTGCAAGAGGATAAGCCCAGTACCCATCAAAGTTTTTGTAGATGTAAATGAATAATTAAAGGTCAAATGGAAAAAAACACAGTATAAGAATGTTTTAACACAGAAGTCTAGGCTAGCATGCATAAGCAGATGAGGTTTTAATTAACTTCAGTCAGTGGTTTAAGGATAAATGTGAGTAGATGGAAGACTTTGGTGGGAAGGATGAACAAGTCTGCTATAAGCATTAGGCCTTCTAGTAGCTAGGTGAAGAAAAAGATCAGTCACAAGATCCTCTTGAAGCTAAACTTTAAAACTCTAAAAACATTTACAGTAGCATCATAATCAAGCCTCCATTATAACACAGTTGCAACATCTCATAAGGATCCTCCCATAATGAGCATTCAGAGTAAGAAGAAACACGATAATGAAAAGAGGCTGACTTCTATTAATGAAAATGTTTCAAATCTCATACATAACCAGAGAACAACTTTGTTACATCAAAACATTACAAAGGGAGCTCTGCTCAACCATTTGAGCCTGTCATAACATTATTCTGCAATATTTGTAATAAAAAAGGTAGACAACAACTCAACATGTGAGCTGGCCTTTATTTCCTAGGATTCTCCATGAAAATATGTCAATCTAACATCTGTATAGAGTGGATTTAACATACTTCTAGAACCAGGGATCCTGTTGGTAACAACTCTAACACAAATACTGTCACAAAGTGCTGTCACTTGGGCGCATATCCTCTGCTTATTCTTCCTTAATGCTGATTTATTTTCCATCTGTGCCTTTGATTAATTGTTCTAGGAAACATCTGTAGTCAAAAGAGGATAATGACACTGGTATTTCAATAGGTTTAACTCAGGGCAAGATTTTATTGGAACAATGGTTTTCCAGACTGTCCTTGGGAGATTTGCGATTGGTTACGAACTGGAAGACATGGAATCGATGTCCAATGGGGAGAAGGGACAAGTGAATGTGAGGAGGTAGATGGTCTACGGAGACATATGGTGTACGATGAGAGGAGGGGAAGGATATGCATGAGGTGATGTGGAGGAAGAAAAGTAAAAAAGGTGGGCAACATGGCAGGTGGGAGGGAAAGCAGTTAGAGTGAGTGGAGGACAGGTGTAAGCGGGAGTGTGAGTGGTATTAGAGCAAGGGGAGAGCAGGATTTCATAGGGGGGGGCAAGGTGGTAAGATAAAATAGGAGGGGATGGTCTGAAATGATGAGGAGGTGCCACGTATGTCGGGCTCGAGGCAAGGAAAACCACTTTTCAGACCCCCTCCCTGCCTTTAAAGGTAGAAAGGTCGGGGGGGTCTGAAATGAGTTGAGGACCATCCGATATAGAAGATGAAGATGTCGCTGATGAAACCTGTTCGGGAGTTAATCCTTACATTCCGCTAACAACTTAGGATAAAAATAAATTCTTTCCAAATTAGAACTCCCCTAACCATATCTAGTGATGGAACTAATTTCGCGGAGCATGAATTATCTCTCGAAGTGACTTTCTCCCAGATATGACGGGGCAGTATCTCGTCACTTTGACATTTCAAAGTTCGGGGGCTTCTGCATGCAGATTTTGCATAAATCCTGGAGTAGTACGGGCCCAGAGTGACGTGGTGGCCTGACGTCATATGACGTCACAATTGCTGGCATGTCACAAAAAGAGAATGAAACATGTCACTCAAAAATGAATAGATGATGTGTCCAAAGGTGCCTGAACTAAGTGCCACGTTTCAACTTCGAATGAATGCCACGTGTCTCTAGCAGATAAGTGCCAAGTGTCCTCAGTGGATGAGTTCCACTTGCCTTCGACACTTCAGGGTTTGGGAGTTCTTTGAATGTGAAGTATGAAAACCCCCGAAGTGGTACGGGCCCGAGGTGACGTGTCACTTTGGCAGTTTGGCGGTTCGTTGAATATGAAGTGTGAAATCCTCTGGAGGAATACAGGTCTGGAGTGACGTGGCACTTCGACACTTCGACACTTCGACGCTTCAGCATTTCGGGACTCCGATACTTCAACAACTCACTTAAGATGTTAAACCCTGCGTAACTTTGACCTTCTGAATGAACGCATTCCATTGATTTGATTTGCCTGATTGGATATCCGCCGTTGAAAGATGAACTTATTTGTTTGCTTGTATTTTAAGCCCGAAATGGAATTCTTTTGATTTTCTTCCTTTTTCTGCTAAAGTTAATTGTGCATACAAAGGACTTGGAGGATCTGTTGCATGCTCAATTAGTAGAAAAATATAATTACAAGTATTTTAAACTCAATCAAACCCGCAATGATCTTTCAAGAAGACATAAACAAATATGCGCATAGGAACAATCAAGCAAGGAAATGATAAAAATCCAACAATTTAGCATTGATAAATTCTCTTGACTGACCTTAAGAGGAAGGGATTCAAGGATAGACTGTGCTAGAGAGGGAGAAGGGACAGAAGTATAGACTTCAGTCTTGATAGCAGGAAATCATAAAAACTTAAAGAAAACCTATGACTTGAAGATAAATACTAAACATATTTTTTTTTAACCGTTGTAATTCTATGTGTTAATGTTTGGCTCCATAGGGGATGACATGCTCCCTGTGAGCTGCCAAGAACATGCAGTTCCAATGTCTTATTCTAGGGCTATGGGATTATTTATTCAACAAAATAAGAAGAAACATTATATTTACAATGAAAGGGGCAACCACTTCATGGCTCAAACAAAAACTTCTTAATAAAGTACCCATTAACAGGGCCACCAAAAACTTCAGAATCCTCCAGGTTCTGCAATTTGTAAGTATTATTTGAAAACACCATAGAAATCCTGAAAGGGCCAATCCACAAGGCTTCAAATTTACCATGTTTTCCTTTGTCTTTCTTGGGTTCATTCCAATTGAGCACCAAATCTCCCAACTGGAAATATTCTTTGCTGGCCTTCTCGTCAAAATCTTGCTTGATCTTCTACTGATGGTCTGGTGCTTTGTCAAGGAGTTTCTCTCTATTCTGCTGCACTTCTACCAACTGATGTATCCTCCTAACCAAATCATTTGGTTCTCCATCCCGATCCTATAAAAAATTTCCCACAGGAAAGGAAAGCTGAGTGGGAAAGACAACCTCAATCCCATATACAAGCTGAAAGGGGGAAATACCAAGTGAACTCTTTGTAGTAACTCTATCAGCCCATAATGAAAATTTTAACTTTGAGTGTCATGCTTTCTTGTTGTCTTCTAACAACTTCTTGATGATCTTTATGAGGATCTTGTTAGAAGATTCTTCCAAACCATTTCCTTGGGGATAATAAGGAGTAGAATGGACTAATGAAATCCCATACTATTCACAAAACTTGATCAAAGGTTCAACTTTGAAAGAAGTAGCATTGTCAGTAACAATCTTATTGGGACAACCAAATATGGACATGATATCTTCAAGAAAACCAATAATTACCAGATGAGAGGCACTCCTGGTAGGTATGGCTTCTATCCATTTGGAGAAATAGTCAGTTGCAGTCAAAATCCACTTATGTTGACTACTTGATGCTGGGTGAATTTCTCCAATGAATTCAAGGCCCCACTATTGAAAAGGTCCAGAAACCACCACTAGCTTCAAAGAAAAATATTTGAGCTACTGCTTTCCAGGAAAGTTTTGGCATTTGACAGAAGCTCTAATCTTTGTACAAATATCAGAAAAAAGGCTAGGCCAAAAGTACCTAGTTCTGAGGATCTTATAGGCTGTGGTTCTCCAAAAATCATGGCCCCCACATGAGCTATCATGAAAATCAGTCATGACCCTTTGGGCCTCCTGTGGATCTAAACACCTCAAAAGAACCCCTAGAGGATATTTCCAATACACCATGTTATCAATAAGACAATATCTGATTGCATTAAGTTTTAGAGCTCTCACCTTTTTTTCTCCAAACCATCAGGAGGCTGCAACTTTTGCAGAAAATATATGATGTCTTTGTACCAGGTGCATTTTGCCAAGTTGGGGTTGATATGAGAGATTTAATCAACAAAATTAGTTTGCTTCTTCTCTAAGTTTATATTCATGAAATTAACCCCCAATGCTTTGCAATTTGATTTAGCCATCAGCCTAGCTAAACCTTGTCCCTTCACCAATTTAGTGGGTTTTATTTCAAGGTCAAATTCCATAATTTTGGCAATCCATTTTCTCCTCTTCCCATCTATGTCAGGCTAGATAAGTATCTCTTTCACAGAGGATGAGGGTACATAGGCAATGATTTTGGAATGTAGGATGTATACTCTGGAGGATTTGAGGGATTTAACCAAAGCGTAATCCTGTTTCTCCATGATATCATACCTCATCTCTGCATCCCTTAATGCCCTGCTGAAAAAGGAAATAGGATGCTCTAACCCTTTTGTATTCTTTTGCAGTAAAACAACAACCAATGTGTCATAGGAGGCAAAGGAGAATATCAATAACTCCTTGGAATAATCAGGGATGAAAAGTATAGGTGCTTCAGTCAAGGCCTTTTTGATTTGATCAAAAGAATCTCGGGCCTCAGTAGTCCATTTCACCTCATTTCCTTTCCTAAGCATGGATGCAATGTACTTGACCAATTCAACAAAGTTAGAGATGAACCTTCTCAGAAAATTGATCTTACCTAAGAAAGAATGAAGTTCTTTCTTGGATCTAGGAAGAAGTAAAGTCTAGATGGCTTCTACTCTGCTTGGAACAATTCTTACCCCTTCTGTTGATACAATATGTCCCAATAACTTTCCTTCCTTCAAAGAAAATAAAGACTTCTTAGGATTGAGAGAGAGACCAAACTTTATGCACTTCAAGAAGACCTTTTTTAAGTGATGATAATACTCTTTATCAGACGTTGATAACACTGTAATTTCATCTAGATAGATGACCACAAATTTATCCTTTTCCTAAATAAAGACAATATCCATTGCTCTCTTAAAGGTTTCTCTTGCATTCATTAATCCAAAGGGCATTTTAGCATACATGAATGTGCCCCAATGAGTAGTGAAGGTTGTCTTCTCTCTATATTCATGTAAGACAAAGATATGATTGTAGCCTGAGAAGCCATCAATCATAGACATCCTAGATGAGCTAGTCACTCTCTGCAAAATGTGCTCCATCTTTGGCAAGGGATAATTATCCTTCTTGGAGCTTATGTTCAAGTTCCTGAAGTCAACACATAGTTTAATTTCTCCATTTTTCTTTCTCACAGGGACTAAGTTAGCCACCCACTCATAGTGTCTCAAAGGAATTATGATCTTGGCATCCAATAAATTCTTAATCCGTTTTTCCATAATAGGTAGCAGCATGGGATTTATCTGTTTGAGCTTCTTCCTGAAAGGCTTGGTATCCTCTTTCAAAGGGATATTACGTTCAATGATGCTTGTGTCATATGTCTATAGATATTCATATTTCCAAGAAAATATATCAGAAAACTCCTTTAAAATCTTGACATACTCAACCCTTTGTTCCTTTGACAAGCTACTAGATAGTTTTACATACTTTGGATCCTCTTTTGTACCCAAATTGCATTCAGTCACATCAACATTTTCATTTGAACCTTGAACCTTCACAACAACATCATTCCTATCAAACAATCTATCCAAAGTAACTAATCCTCTTAAAATATGGTTGTTGGGAAATTGAAAAATCTTACGGTCAACAATTTTGTTCAGAAAAATATCATCATGAGGATTTTTGTCATCATCTCGATCTTGATCAATATGTAGGGCAGAGAATTCATCCATAGTTTCAAGAAATATTTTGATCTCAAGATCATCCTCAAAGACCTTACAATGTTTGACATTGTTAGGTATAGAGGGTCTATACTTTACATCCACATCATATTTGATCTTAGGGGGCACATGAATTATGAAATTACTTGCCGAAACAACCAAAGAATCAACCAAAATATTTTC